>VWZV01005849.1:41268-52030 GCA_013397155.1 Irena cyanogastra | reverse complement strand
TACTGACCATGGAATCTTTTCTTAAGAGGAAATTAAAAAAAGAAAAATCAGTTCTGTGTTACTGACTGATACTTTTTGAGTCTTCCTGGGAGTCCAAAAGCTGAAAAATGGGTTACTGAAAAATGCATACGGTGTATCTGAGAAGTAGAGAAAGCTTCATGGGAAATCATACAGCAGCAATGCTGAAGAACTGGATTTGGCTGTACCCCACAAAGATTTCTTTCCCCTGAGAGGAAAATTTTCATCACAGAACAATCTTCTGTGTGCAAAATGCCAGTTGACTTTTAGGTTAAAAGAGAAAAAATAATACTTTTTTTGGTTCTAATTGTGCGGCCTGCCAAAAGAGGAGGACGAGGTGGGAAGGTCCTGTTGGTGTGTCTGATTTTTTGAGGGTTTTTGTGGGCTTTGGAAATGAACTGAAGGCTGGAGGCTCTAACTGTGCTTCCCACTGTGATTAGAATTAGGTGGGAGAGGACCATCTCCTCAGCATGAAGAATGGAGATGAAAGCAAGAATGTTTTCACTTTTTCCTTCCGACATACATTTGGCTAACCAAATCACTCCCTATCTTCATTTTTAAAAATGTAAATGTATTTATGAAAATCTTTTCTCAAAAAAAAAAAAAAAAAAGCAAGCAAGCTGTCTCCCATCAGGGAAACTATTCAGAAGAAGTTTGACTAGTTCTATTTATAGCGTGGTTAAATTCTTTGAGATAAATTTCAGATCAACCCAGCCAGAAGGAGAGAGGCTCTCAGCTCATTCCTGAGCCCCATTTTGCCATTCATCAATAAAATATATAAAATTCACAGTTTTGTTAATAAATAAGATACTAAATGAGTTCCTAAAAGCCCAAAACAAATGTATGTACTAATTCTAGTAATGGTTTATGCCTAAAAATATTTTATGATGCTTATTGTTTCTGGTAGCAAACCCTGATATAAGTAAACAAAAAAAAAAGTATTTTATGTATTTTAATCTTATTCTAAACTGATATTGGAATTTCAGGCAATTTTATACGTTTAGGCATATTTATTCTAACATACATATAGATGTGCATGGGTTTTAAAAAAATATATTAATCTGGTAGAAAATGGTGGAAAGGTATCAGCCAAATGTGAGATTCCAGAATAGGAAACCAGGTGTTTCTGTGTATTTCTATCCACAGACATGTATAAGAGAGATTGATTGCAGTGAGGAAACATATTGTACTTTCAATTTTACAGGGCTTATATAAAATACGAGTGAAAAGGGATTTTTAAAGTTATGAAAGCTATTTTGCCTGCATCTTATCAAAGCAAAGGGAATGGTAACATCCAAAGAAACATGTGTAAATGCTTCCATAACATTCATTTCAATTGTCATGCAATGAAATAACTCTTCCACAAGAGCATTTGCTGTCCATGCCAACATGCTGCAATTCAGGGGAAAAGATTTATAATCCCTCAGGTATTCTGTTTTAGCTAAGTGCTATACAGAGCTCCTTTTATTGCCCAATATTCTGAGTTAAACTTGGATAAGCACCTTTGCTTTGCTTTCCTCTCTAGCATTTCGGGCTTGATACTCCATTTGTTGGGTTCAGGCCTCTTCAGACCCAACGCCTGGCTCAAAGCCACCCTCCCAGTGAAAATCAGAACAGCTACAGGGCTGCTTTATCTGGTGCCAGCTGGAAGGAGTGCTGCAGGACAGCTCTGGCTTCTCTGCTGCAGCTGATCCAGCCGCAGCTCCGCGTCCTTCGGGCTCTCCTCCTCCGCCGGGGCAGCTCCTCTTCCCCTGCCCTGCTCACCAGCGTGGCAGAAACTGAGCATTCAGGCAGCTGACTGACTCCATGTGCCCCAGAGGGCTGTCACTGATGCCTTTTCCAGGGCTACAAACAGAGGGCAGATGGAATTAAGGGAATTAAAAGCAGTTTTATTGATTGAAGGGCCTTCAGGTACACTTTGGGCAGATAGAGCCCCTCCAAGGCCTACACCCAAAATGGACGAGGGGTCGCGGGTTTTCACACTTTTATAAGTTTGGTTCATTTGAATATTGGAGATTAATCTTCCAATTATATCTTCAGATAATGAAGTAATTTACCCCACGTTTGCTCCCCCAAGTCACTTTTGTTTCCATCTCTCAGGCCTGAGGCAGTGAGGTGTCCCTGATTCCCAGGCCTGGAGAGGAGTTGTTGTGTCTGACCAAAATGGGAGAGCAGCATCCAACACTCCACATGGAATTTAGATTTATACACTGAAGAACTGCAGGCTTACAAATAGATGAAAAATACAAAAGCTGAAATCCTAAGGCATCATTAGTGTCAGATATTGATTAGGCACTGCAAAAATTCCCTCTCTCCTGGTGGAAGAGGCTGTGGAGCACAACCGCTCGTGGCACGCAGGAGAGTCGTGCTCTTATCTCAGCATCGTGGAATATCTCAGCTTTCATTTGCTCTCCAGTGCAGCCAGTTGATGCTGCTGCTAACCTTTTAATGAAACATCAAGGTTAATAATTCTCTCTGCATCCTCAGGCAACATGGGAGCTGAAGGAGATACAGATCAGATCTTACAGACATGTTTCTTTTTGCATGCTGTGGGCCCCCAAAGAATTTTAAATATCATGTGGTGTTATACATTGTGGTTTGGTGGGGTTTTTTTTCCTGTGTGAATTTAATTTTTGTGCACACCTTTGTGAAAATCCTAATGCTGTAAAATTTTGGCTGAAGTCTTCAGAGTTGAAAACATTAGTGGAGTGCCTCACAGGAGCTGCAGTAGGGCCAGAGTTTGCAGTTAAACTGCATGTCTGAAAACAGAGACACTTTGAATTAGCTTTCTTTCCTTTTATGTAGAACTCGGGTGCAAACAGGCACCTTCCTAGCAGTTAGGTCAGTTTATAGATTTAGGCCCGTCTGACGACTTGCTCCCTACTCTAATTTTTTAAGTTCTGTGGGGACAGTTAATTTCTTCTAACAGAAACAGCTTAATAGTAAAGAGCAAATAATTTGGTTGTTTATTTTGTTGAATGAAAGGCTCTGGGCAGTAACTCAGCAATCAAATTTCTCTGCAGCAAAAGCTTCACCTCTTACTCCTGTTGACTGGAGAAGTTACCCACACATTGTTTTACTGATCTAAACTTCAATGAAAATGTCTGACTTCAGCAATGAATCAGTTCTTACCAGTGGGTCCACAAAGCTTTTTCATCATACAGCTGCATTACCATTATAATGTTGCAAATTACGGGTTGCTCAGAGATGTTGTGACTTGTTGTGATGTCCCAGCAGAGTCTGTTCCACAACGTAATTACGAAGGCACCAGAAAACTGCGTGGCCAGGAATTTCAGAGGGCCTTCCCAGGCTGCATGCTTGAATTGTGCCTGCATCCTCCAGGTTCTGCTAGGCAAAGGGCAAACAAGTACACCAGCACAGTCCTTAGCACTTCTCTTTTCTGAGATTTCTTTGTTTTCATGCACACACATTCCTCCTTCTCCTTCTTTTTTACTGTTTCACTGACCACATACACCATCCCTGCAATTTTTACTGGTTGCATTGCAGAGAAAATCATATGGTTCCCATTTTGGCAAAATATTGCTTTACTTAAGAGCATTTTTGAAAGGGCTAGATGGGGGAGGGATGGATGTGAGATCCAAATGGCATTCTGAAAAACTTAAATTATTTGTGTCAGTGACAGCTGGGCAGGTCAATAATTGCAGAGCAAAACACTGCTGTTGGAAGGAGTGAAATATCAGAATAATTTGTGCCATTTTTTCATTAGTTTCTACTATGTTTTTAAAGAATATGGGTTAAAACACAGCAACAATTCAGCATTTCTGGGTTTACAGATAATTTTGCTTTCTTTTGGCCCTACCGTGAGACTGAAATGACATTTCAGTGTGGGAAGGACACGTTTATTGTCAGAACAAGCAGCATAGGATGAGTATATGCTAAAAAGCAGACTGTTATGTCCACATGGAAATAGGGTCATAGCTGTCTTTGCATGATGATGAACTTCATTAAAACAATAAATTTTACTCCTTCCTTTAATGTACAGGGAAGTAGCCCAGCCAGTTATTAAAATAATTTATTTACCCACACAACAGGTACATCATGCCATAAACCAGTAAACATGCTTCAGTTGCCCTGAAAATACACACCATCCTGACCTCCCAAGGAGCTTTTGGAAGGGCCATGAAGACTCAGATTTAAAGAATTTTAGTTTCAAACTGGAGGACCCTCATCTTACAGGCAGCACCTGCTCTGTTTTTAGAAAATAATACAAAAACAGCCCCCAGAGCTGCAGCATTTACGTGGAGCCTGTTTTGATAAAAATGTGTAATGTGTAAAAATGTGTGGTTCGATTTCTAAAAAATATTTTGCCCTAGGTAGTCATCTTTAGCCCAAGGCACTGTGCAGAAGACCTGAAGACATGTCTTCACATGACCACTGGTCCAGTAGGGTTTCCCTGCTCAATATGTGAGTGGTTGAACATGATGGTTGATTCATCCTAAAAAGCACAGGGAAAATACTTTGCAGCCAGCAGGGTGAAAGAAAAAGGACACACAGCTCCTCCTTGGATGATCTCTGCAGGGCATCCCGAATCTCCAGCCTTGGTTTCAATATTGCAGTTATCCACTGTGCATAATGTCTGAGTGGAGAGAGTATTTGCCTGCAATGCTCAGAGGGGCAGAGCTGTCCTTTGCAGGTGCAAAATAGCCCCAAAGAAATCCAGTTACACTATTTATGTGGTCATGTAAACAATAGCAGCAACAGGCTGTCATTTCCTTGCAGCAGGATGAACCATGGAGAGAGTGGGACCAAACTCCCCTCTTATCAAGAGGCTGGGATTCAATTCCATCTGTTCTTGAGTTGCTGATAGTGAGGGAACTGCACGACCACCTGTGAAGAGGTTGTTATGGGGCTAGCTGCTGAAGAAGGGTTTTCCAGTCTGCTGAGGGCAGAACTTTCTCAACCTTATTTCCAAATAGTGTTAGGATTACAGCCTCTTTGAAATCCAAGCATCTTTGGCACTTAACTTAGAAAGTAAAGAATTTATTTTTCTCACTCTTACATTGAGGTGGCTCTCAAGATTTCTTCCTTATTTGGTTGCAAGATAGCAGCTGTGGACAAGAACATCAAGGAGTTCAAGTACAAGTGCAAAGTGCTCTGCCTGGGTAAGGGCAATCCCAAACATGAGACAGGGAGAAGAATTGATTCAGTCCTGTGGAGAAGGACTTGGGGGCTCTTCTGGTGGATATAAAGGTGGACATGAGCCAAAGAACTGGAGCCCTTCCATGAAAACAGGCTGAGACAGTTGGAGTTCAACCTGGAGAAGAGAAGGCTTTGGAAGACCCCATTGCAGCTTTCCAGTACCTGAAAGGTGCTTATAAAGAGGAGGGAGAGGGACATTTTAACTCTAGATAGTGTCAAGATGAGGCAAAATGGTTTTAAACCAAAAGAGAGAAGGTTTGGATTAGATGTTAGGAAGAGTTTCTTTACTTTGAGGGCAGTGAGGCATGGGAACAGATTCCCTAGAGAAGTCTGGGATGCCCCATCCCTGGAAGTGTTCCAGGCCAGTTTGGATGGGGCCCTGATCAGCCCGGTCTAGTGGAAGGTGACCCTGCCCGCAGCAAAGGGGGATCCTTAGTGTTGCTTCCAAACAAAACCATTCAATGATACTTTAATTCATTCTATTCCAACACCATGAGCAAACTAGATGGCAGAGACACATTATCAGCATCTAGTTTTGGTCTAATTAAGCAGAATTAAGATTAAAATTTCAAATCCTCAGCCCCTTAGTGCAATTGTGCTTATTTTTAAATTTAGATGTGGTGATGTCTGAAGAGTGGTTTGTTTTGACCTGCCTCCATGTGAGTACAAAACCTGTGCAGCCAGCAGAAGGTGAGGTCAAAGGCATCTAGGAGGCTGCAGAAACACAACTTTAAATGATCCCTTCTTATCCTTCTGTGTTCAGGAGAAATTACTCAATGGCCTCCAAGGTACGTCAGTTTAAGTGCATGACAAACATACCTGCGGACAATATAATTACATTTGATGGTAGTTAAATCAATGAGCATTCTCTAAAGAATGCAAAGGATTAGTGGCAGCCCTGAGTGCTTCCAGAAAGACAAGTACACATCAGGGGAGCTTTCATCACAGCCCGGATTAAATAAATCGGATTTCATTGCCTCTTGTTAATTGTTTTTCCATAACAAACCGTGTTGTATTCAGGAGGGCTGTTGCAGTCCATTTTCTGCGTTTGCATTCATGCCATGATCCTGAGGAAAGCAAAACACCTCTTAAAATTAATTATCACTTACTGATATTTCATAAAATTAAATTGAAGCGGATTAAATGGTGGAAGGGAAGCTACTTAAAGATTTACTGCAACTGCTGTGACTGTGGAGGGTAAACTGTGAGCATCATATCCCACACCTTCTTCCTTCCTGTTGAGCCATGAAATACCCTTAGCTAGTTCAAGTCAAAAACAGCTCTTTCAACCTCTCTGGAACTTCCACTGCCATTTCACTTCGCTTTCCAACCTAGGAGCCTTTCCAGAGGAGGATGAGAGCTGAACAAGCTGACTGCAAGTCCATTGTGTGAAATACTGAAATCCCCAGACAGAGAACATGTCTGGTTAGCTTTCTCTGCATAAAGAAAAATATTTTTGAGTCAGCCCCAGAATTTGCAAGGGACTTGGTTTGTTTTCTTACAATTTTCAACATGAATCCAGTGGCAAGGGTCAAAGTTCTTCTCCTCCTGGTCTCCACACCATAGCACAGATGTCCTCCACCCCAGAATATCTTCCCCTGCATTTTTCTGGCTCCCTTGTAGCCCCAGTCGGTGTCCTGTCTTTCAGGGAATAGGTTTGCTTTTGGATTTGTTGTGTGTTTTTATTTGCTCTGGTGCATTTGTTTGAGCTCAGCTCATGAACAGGAACATTCTGAACATAATCTTGTTTGCTCTTCTGCTCCCCAAGGACCTCTGACTCAAAACTAAGTGAGATAATGTTTCTTCTTCTTTTTTTTTAATTTTTTTTTTTTATTTTATTTTTCTTTCCCTTGGCTCTCTTTTGGGTTTGGTTTTATTTTGCTCAAAAATGATTGCTCTGGAAAAGAGACAGATTAAAAACAGCATCGAGTGAAGCCTTCTGTTTATGGAATTGGTAGGGTATGATCATAAAATCTTCTCTTCCTGGGCTCCTCCTGGGGTCTAGAGACTGGTGATGATGGGACAACCTCATATCACCATGTCTGTCTGATGTGTGGACCATGGCATATCTTTAGCTGGAAAAAAACTACATCTGAAGAATTTAGTGTGGGCTACAAAATGGCAAAATATGCACCAGGGAGATTGATCTTGTCTTCCTTGCAACAGCTAAAGCAAGCTGGTGAATATCAGTTTGCTTCCCCTGGGCAAAGTGTGGAGGAACAGCAGAAACAACATTGTCACATCTCAGGAACTCCACAGGAAAGGTTTTTTTTTTCTGAAACTGGAAACCTTCTGGTGGCAACAAATAAAGCTGAAGTCTCAAGCATTTCAGCCTCACCTGTCAAAAATGCATTGCAAAGAGTTGCCAAGCCTGTTTTTTCATATCCTAATACTGGAGATGGAGCTGGAAGCTTTCACAATCTGCACTTTTCTCACTATTGACCTAATGGCACAGGAAGGAAGAGATGAGGAAAGCTTTCAGAGGCAGCATTTCCTTTTGCTCCAGTGGTTTTCCTGAAAGAATCCCAGTCACAGATGTGCCCTTTTGGCCACCAACCTTAGCCAAAAGAGGAAAGGGGGCAGAGATCTTGGTGGTTTGAGTGGAGGAATAAATGGGAATAAATCACACAGAGTCCAATTTACTTCATGGTAGAAAAAGCCCCTTCTTTATTCACATAACTCCTTTTTATACAGCTTTACAGACCTCGTGTGGGACTCCAGTTGGTCAGTAGCTTTATTGCCAATTATTGGTCAGTAACAGGTTGTTATTCTGTATTGATTGGTAACTCTAACTCTCGTTGCATACATGCAGAAAAAGTTGTTTGTGAGAGATTGTTTTCATTTTTCTATCTAAGGAAGTAAAAACAGTTTATACAGGTGCAAGTTGGTTTTTTACCGAGGAATAGATTGTTATGTTAATGAACTGCTCACAGCAGGATTGCTTTCACGTGGCAATTTGCAAAATGCTAGTTTTGACAAGGCCAGACACTGATTCTGGGAGATCAGGCTTGATTTTACAAACCCTTTCTTTATGATTTTTCTACCGTACTGCAACAGAGGAGAACCAAACTCCAGGCAGGGATGGGGACAGGGAATATTAGATACTCACAACTGTGAGGAAAATGGACACATGGGACTGGGAAGGTGAATACCCTCTAACAAGCGATAGGATCATGTAAGAGATGGTAATTAATCTGATTTTCCCAAAAAGGAAAAAGGCATGGGGAACATCTGAAAGTGACAAGAGTGTGTCTGTGTGTCAAAGCCAGAGTTTAAAATTTCTTGTTGGCGTGCGCAAAACCCACTGGAATATGTGTGGATGCTGGAGGGAAGTGGTGCTGGGAAACAATAATTTGAAAAGCTAAAAAGAGACAGGGAACAAAGCTTGACATCTAAAAGGCTTCAGCTCTGTCTCTTGAGCTTTTTTTCCCACTTTTCAGGGAAAGCAACTGGTGTTTGCAGTCCCCTAGAGTGAGAGTCACTACAGATCCATCCCACTGAAAAGCTGTCCCTGTGTCCTGTGGCCCACAGAGTTTTCTCTTCTATGGCAGGGTCACCATCAGGCTCCAGAAATGTCTCATCAGACAACAAACCAACCATCCTGCAGGAAACTAAAGCTTAGGAAATAGGAAGGAATGATAAATGCAAGCATAAGGATCAGGAGAAGTACAAGGAAATAGTTGTCCAGAAAAATTGTGGAGTGGAGTAGAAAGCACACGAGCATGTGGAGATGTTTTCTGGAAAATCAAAAGTTGGTAACAAAAAACCCAAGGGAGTGAACCAAATAATCAACCAAAAATCCCACACCAATAATAAAACCCCCAAACCAACAATAAAAACCCCAAACAAACAAAGCAAAAACAGACAAACAAACAAACAAAAACCAGCCCAAAACTCATGGAAAGTTAGTTGTATGATCAGCCAAAGGAATGGTGAATGTGTGCTGCCTTAGATGTTTTTACCTAATCTAAATTTCTGGCTTTTTTGAAGTTTTCTTTTGGTTTATCTTCATTCAGTAATTGCAAAGAATATTGCATCCATCAAGCTCTTAATTCTTTGCATTTCACTTTTTAATCAACTACAATGTTCAGTCTCTAGATTAGTCAAAAAAGAAAGCAAGCTATGACAACTATGAAGTCTTTAGAACTTGTCTTTGAGCTGACTACACCAGGCTGTCCTCACTGGGGAAATATCATAGCATCTCTTAGTTGAGACTCATAGATGGAAAAGGTTACTTCTTCCTCAGGTTTTGTTTGATTTCTGATTTTTGGGATGTCTTATTCTCGCATCAGATTCCAGAACATGGAATCAGGTCAGAGAAGGTGAAGACAAATTTTCAAGAAAATTAGTACAATCTAAATGAATGTAAAGATTAGCAATGTCACAGTAGTTTAACAAATTGCACGGTTATCCATTAAAAACATTGTTTTCCATTTCTAATTGAGGTAGGACAATCAGTTTGATTCCAGTGGTGTTTGGAGTTGTGGTGGAGATGGTGAATTAAGTCTGAATTTTCCCATGGGTGCTAACTTGACCACAAAGAACTGTGAATTTGACCTGCTACAAATGCCATGATACTGTTTTTAAGGCTATGTGATCTCTTTTACTGCACATTTTCATACCAGAAATCAGGATGTGACTCAGCTCTTTCAGGTTTGCTAACCCAAAAATTAGGGTTCATTACTTAGTCTTCTGCCTTCGTCTTTTATGGAGATGATGCAGAATTCATCATATGGGATTTTCCACTACTGCACATTCAGTATCATCAGTTGCACCTGTGAAAAACAGGCATAAAATCCTAGAACTATGGAATTAAAATCACTTCACAACAGTGGAAATGACCAGTGCTGCTCTGAGGCCAGAAAACGAATTTTGGAAAAAAATTGAGGTTTTTAAGTGTGATTTCTGCAACACTGTAAAACTTCAGAAATTCTCAGGAGTGGTTGAGAATTCAGGTTAAGCATTTGAGTGTCAAGCACAGAAAAGCAGGAGCCCTGAACTACAAGTGNAAAACTTAAAATTAAATTTTATGCATCTGAGGTCCAAGCCAAGTGACTGGGCAAGTTTCAGTAGCGCCTCATCAACTGAATTTTAAAGTAGTAGAATAAATATAAAACATCACAAGGAAGTTACTTTTATTACCCCTTCAATTTTTCTATTAAAACAATAAAACTAATAAGAAAAACATAATAGAAAAGCTTGGAAAGACTTGATTTTGAAGGGTAAAAGCAGAGTTAGTGTTCTGCTGTCATACAACCACATTCTCTGCTCTCTGCAGAGACATACACAGACATTGGTCAAAGCTGTCTTTATTCTTTTAAACATAAAACCACAAAAAAAAATCCTTTAAAGTACACATTAACCACCTTGCTGTGGAAAAAAAAAAAAACAACAAACTGATATTTGCTCTTCTGTGTAAGATTATTAATATTAATGTTACCTATTATAGTCTACAGTGCTGTGGGAATTTCAGATGCTGATGGTGGCTGGGTCCTTTCCAGCTCAGAGGCACAAAATAATTTCATTTTGAGGTCCAAAAATGCTTTTCTTAGCCAAAGTGAAAGAGAGATACATTTGTGGGGAT
>VWZV01005849.1:0-40405 GCA_013397155.1 Irena cyanogastra | reverse complement strand
AGAAAAGCTTGGAAAGACTTGATTTTGAAGGGTAAAAGCAGAGTTAGTGTTCTGCTGTCATACAACCACATTCTCTGCTCTCTGCAGAGACATACACAGACATTGGTCAAAGCTGTCTTTATTCTTTTAAACATAAAACCACAAAAAAAAATCCTTTAAAGTACACATTAACCCCCTTGCTGTGGAAAAAAAAAAAAACAACAAACTGATATTTGCTCTTCTGTGTAAGATTATTAATATTAATGTTACCTATTATAGTCTACAGTGCTGTGGGAATTTCAGATGCTGATGGTGGCTGGGTCCTTTCCAGCTCAGAGGCACAAAATAATTTCATTTTGAGGTCCAAAAATGCTTTTCTTAGCCAAAGTGAAAGAGAGATACATTTGTGGGGATGGGGGACACTGCTCAATGGTAGACAGGAAGGAAAGACACATGGTCAGAAAAATCACTTCAACAGATTTGAAAGACCTGTGAAAAACTGTAGCCCTTGATGGATGCTCAAGAGTGCCCTTGTTTCATTTGGGTTTGTTTCTGACTTTCTGGCTGCGGCCATTCCAGTGCCAATTTAAGCTCTTGCACTGATTGACCATGATTGCAGGATTGGATAATATCTGTGGACTAATGATGGTGTTGTAGAGGCAGTGAGAAAGGGAAACTTTGCTGTACCAACAATAACAAGAATGACTACACCTAGGCAAAATATTTCTTATTCTTAAAGTTAAGGAATAAACTTTTTTTTCCCTATTTCATTATGAACTTTGAATATCTTAGGTGACTCAATTATTGCTGCTTAAATTTATTCTGTCTCATTTGTGAAGATACTGACTTTTTAATGATCTTTTACCCTCACCTAGCTTTTTCATATGATTGAAGTTTTTTTTTTTTACTATTAATTCTATGTAAGTGTCACCTACAAATGAAAATAGCTCAAATTTACAAACAGAAATAAGCTAAATGCCCAATTTTAGACAATTTCTTATGCTGTTTCAAATACAGTGTTTTGATGTCAGTCATTCTGCTATTTTGACAGTAAAATTTTTTGCTCGAAAACTAAAGTCCTGCTCAACTTTGAGTGTTTGCTAGAATGTTCTAATCTCTGTTAGAACATTTTGATCTCTGAAGCCCTTCACAAATTGTCCTGTATTTCTGTCAGTAGCTTTAGATCCTTCTGAAGAATTCTTCCTGAAGTTCTTGCTTGCTTATGCAGAAGCAGTGAGCTCATGTCCCTTTGCCCTGTATAATTAATGCATCCAAAAAAGGGGTTTTCCCCTTCACTGTGTGCTTTGGTGCAAATCCTGGCATCTAAAAATTGTCACTGGGGCAATGCAAACAATCAGAAATCATTTACTTCTGCTCTAAATGATCCTTCCTTGGGATGCCTTAACTGCTCTGAGTATTCAGAAAAGCCAGAAATTAATGCTTCCAAAATATCTCATACGTTGTTGCTTTTTTTTTAATAAGATGCAAACTTTTCATCATCAGAGGAAAAGGAGGGGGAAGGGACATGTTAAAGCAACAGATTTGTTAATTTTTCTTGGAGGACATATGTTCTTAAGCCTGACCTAGGAACCATGTACACCAGTATCTCCACTATAGTAGTGACTAGTATTTTTAATAATATGCCTATCAGCGTAAAATGAGCATATTGGGACACTTTGTTTTACAAAGAGATCTCTGTTCAGCTGTGATTACTTCTCTAATATATGCCATTTTGTTCTGTATAACTGCAAATATCTCATTGAAGAGACTAAAAATCCCATGAGTGATTTTTTTTTAATCTACTTGTGAAAAATGTGATTTTCATAATCATATCTTCTGCAAAAGCTCAGATAAGAAAATTATCTCTGTTTTTTTGTTTTGGCGACTTTTTTCTTTGTGGGTTTGGTTTTGTTTTTGGGGTTTTGTTTTGTTTCGTTTTCTTGGGGTTTTTTTTTTTGTTTGTTGAGGTTTTTTAAGCTATGGAAATATGTTTTCAATAAACTCATTAACTAACAAAGAAAAAGAAACCAAATCCATTGTGCAACTGTGTTAAAAGCAGTTCAGCTCTTAACAAATACGTGCTTGTTTTAAACTAAGCCAAATTTGTCTGCAAGCTGCAAATGCCATGTGTCGGATGTGTTTTGCATAATGTCGATATAAAAACAGAGGCAGCAATTAAAGCTTGAGGTACTTCTGATTTTTAATTTGTATATTTGTGACCTGCAGACTGCCATTGGTACCCATGAACAAGGCCACAGTTGGTGCTTTCAATTGATAATTGACTGGAAGTGTAAGGTTTATTCAGTGAGAATCCTCCTGAGTAGTTGTGGCTTGTGATGCTGAAATTTTGGGTGCTAGTGGTTTAAACCCAGATGTTTTGACTGTTTATTTCATGATGGGCTCAGAGCATCTTTGTGATGCCCAAAACTAAGCAGAGTTTGGGCATCCAAGCTGAAGGGAAGAACAGTTGTTAGTGCTGCTGTGCTTGGCTTCCAACAGGCAAAAGGAATACAAAGATGTGAAGATGGCACAGGCAAATACAATTCACAGCAAATTAAAGGAAAAGAGAAGTTCAGAGTTGGGAGGTGTTCAGTTTTTTTTGAGAAGTATTGGTTGTTTAGCAGAGATTAGTCAGAGACTTGCTGCTGTACCACTCTACTAAACTATTTTCTTTTTTTGGCAAATCTGATGCCTGGGATTTCTATGGGAAACTTGGGGCTGAGCCTGGAGAAGGAGGAAGCTGTGACCCCTGGAATGGTGTGAGAATGTTCTTGCAGTATCTTCTCCTTTAACACTGCATTCAATCTTTCATGCAAACCATTAACCATGGCCTCTAGCTGGAATTTTTCCAACTGTAATTTGCAAACTTGTACTACAGGACTAAAGAGGTAAAAATAATAGCAGCATCAGGGTTTTTTTGGGGGCATCATGCATGGTCTGCTCATGCAGACCAAAGAAGGATCAGAGAAAGAGCTGTGGGACCAGGCAGGACCTCTCCCAAAAATAGGCAGGGTGACTGTGGGCACAGATCCAGGCAGCAGCTTTTGCTACCAAAAAAACCTTGTACTAAATACAATAACCAGTAATTTCTCTGGTGTTGGAGACCTTGAAGATCAGTCTAAGGAATTAACTGTGTTCTTAGATATAGCTGATCCTTTCTCTGGGAAAAATAAAGGAGTCATCTGTTAGAGCTGAGCTGTTCAGTGTTGTTCTCCACAGACTCAGTTTTTCTTAGATCTGAATCGGATTTTCTACGTGAAAGACCTACTAGGAGAAACCAAACCAAATAAACAAAAGGAAAAAGCCCAGCAAACCAACAAACAAAAATTAGCGAGAAAGAGGAAAGAGAATGGAATGGGAAAAAATATTTAATTATTCTTTCTTTTTTTTTTTTTTTTGTGGAGAAGAAAGACAAGGTGAATTTAAAAAAAAGAAAAAAGATGATTGGACAAACCCAAATCTGTTTATTAGAACCATATCCTCTGCCAGAGCTGCACTTTAAAGCACCTGGATCATCTTTGTTCTCACAATATGATTACATGACTTTTTAATTTCCAGTTAACTCTGTGAGTGGAAGCATCTTGGTGGAACGAGGCCAGGCGGATTGCCATGGGACGTTCCTCATCATTCCTAGGATGAAAACCTCTGCAATTTCTGCTGCACACTGTTTGAATTGGCAGCTGGCTGTGCCCACACAAACCAATCCACAGGGGTATTCCAGCATGTGCATGAGATAAAACCCCCACTGTGAAAGCCTGCCAGAAGCAGGGTGATAAAAACCATCTGTTCCTGCAAGTGTTCCTTTGCTAAGTGTACTCAGCAAAGCTTCAGATGTTGCTCCTTTGATGGGGGCTTGCTGAAGGAGCAGCAACGAGGGATTTTGTCTTGATAGGGGATAAAATGTGAACTTACACATGTAACCATGTGTGAAAGTAGGTGGTGGGAGTCTGCCAAGCAGAGCCAGATCCTTCTCAGTGGTGTCCAGGGAAGGACAGCAGGCAGTGAGGACAAACTGAAACACAGAAAATTCCACACGAGTGCAGAAGCACCTGACCACCCAGCTGGACAGCTTCCCCAGGGTGGCTGTGGAGCTTCCATCCGTGGAGATTCTCAGTAAAAACCCACCTGAACTCATTCCAAACCCACCCTGATGGGGCTGTGAGGTTGAGGATGGTGGCCTGAGATTGCCACATCCAGAGCTCCCTTCCAGCCCCAGCCACGCGCTGCCTCTGAGGTTTACAGGATCCCAGGAGCATGTTTTAGGTGCTCTACACCCCTCTGAAAACAGCAGAAATTGTGCTGTTTGCCACTCATTTCTGAATCTGTTTCTGAGGGCTCTTCATGCAAAGTCAACAAATCTGAAACTCAGCTGTAACCTTCAGTTCCTTTTCTGTTTTTAGACAACTTGTCTTCAGATTTCAGGTTAGTCCAGATGCTTTCAGTGACAGAATCACCCTCTGCCCCACCAGAAATTTCGTTTGCATTCCTCCTCCTTTCTGAAAATGTCAAGACTTAACAATGCAGGCACAGCAATCATAACTGTGGAATGCATTACTATTATTGTTATTATTATTACCATTTTAGCAGCACCTTGTTTAGCAGAAGTATTCTTCTGTAGCCTTTCCCCTCCTTTTTTTCTATTTTTTTTTCTTTGTCTAAAGGCAAGTTGAATGGAAACTCCACAAAAATACACAAAATGTTTGTCAAGTTAGGGAGAAAAAAATCAAACATCAATATATCGTTGGAATTTTTTGGACAGTATTCCATTTTCATGTAACTATTTATTATTTAAAAAACAAAGGATGACAGTTTACAATGTGTATTAATAATCTGGACATGGATCTAGTTTCTTCTGTGAATTCCACCTGTTTAGAAGAGTAAAATGCTGACCAAAGGTGAAGAAATAATACTAGTTTGAGCAAATAAAATCCAGATGCTGTTGCCATATTTCTTCTTTTTCTTTTTTTTTTTTTCTTTTGCCATTTCTATTTCTGCCAAGCTTTACAATTTTGAAAGGTACAGCTGCAGAGGTAATGACTGACAGAAAGCCAGGTCTGAACTGTTTGAAACATGAACAAGCATCTGAAAATATGTATTGCTATCTCAGCCGAGCCTGCCTGCATTTTTGTGGCTGAGACAAGACCTATCTGCTGAAAGTGTTTTGTAAGGCACTGTATCCAGTTTCAAGACAATGAAATAATTTCAACATAAACAGGTATCTATAGATTTCATGTGTTAAGAATGTCCTGCATCAGAGCAGTAGATCCTCTTATCAGGATACCTTGTTGCTGGATTTCTCAAACAGGCCTCAAACATTTTCCATCCACCTACTCTTGATACATTCCCAAGATTTCCAGAGGGAGCAGCATCCTACCAAATTTAAAAATGTTTCAGGGTGAGATGACATGCTGGTGCCAGGGCAGTCTTGGATCTGTGAGTGATCTGGAACCACCCCCTGGTCCAAGAGAGGGAGAGGAGGGATGGATTCCCTACACACAGAGCACAAAATGGGAAGGGGAGATGACTGATCCCATCCTTGCACTGGCAGTCTTCAGTGGGACCAATCATTTATTTACAGCTGATCCTTCCAGTGTTGGGAAAAACTTAGCCCCTTTTTTTGTGTGTCTGCTGGAAGTTAGGTGGAATGTTTGGGGGTTTTATCGTATTTCCTGTGGAGAAGTGCTAAGAAATATTCCTTTGCTAGAAGATTCAAGTCAGCTTTATCAGTGAGTGTAAAACAGAAATCATTACAGTTTTGGCTGGACTGAAATTCCTTTTTGGCTATTAACCATCTAAAATGTATAAATCTAACCTGATTTATTGCTGGATAGTGGTTCAGGTTTTCTTCATTTGAGAATTTCCATACAAAGCAAACCCCAGAGTTAAAGCTTTGATAATGGACAGGGGATATGCAACTCCCAGGCTGAACACATTGGGAAATCACTGCTTTCTGGCAAGTCCCTTGGTGCCTTTTTGCAAATTTCTCAGAGCTGTGCAGTGCAGGAAGAGCAGAGGTCTGGTCCTTGTGAGCTGGAGCATTAAACTGATGCACAGTTTCTATTTCCATTAACTTTGGGAAGACTGCCCCAAACCTGAGAAGATTTAGGACTCCCTATTGCTCGAGTCTCCTCTACAGCAGTGAAAAGAGGCATAGGACAGGCAATGACATTGCTAGTGCTATTCCATCTGCCCACTGCTATGGTGATGTAAATTGCTCAATTTATGCAATTTGTTATTATTATTATTATTATTATTATTCCTTATTCATAAAATAATTTGATGCTTAAAAATAGCATCAATCTGATTCCTGCAATTTCTCCTGCTACTTTCTCCACCTCACTTAAAAATCCCAGCTGAAGTGTTCACACTATTTTCTCATTTGCAGTCATCTTCTTTGGCTGGACCACTTATGTCCTACAACTGCACAGGAGGAGGATTCAGGATTGGCCTCAGACTTGCGCTCTACCATGTAGACTTTTCTATAAAAGCACACAAAATAAGATCATTGCTGTCCTTAGCTAAATTTGAGTAGATACAATGTGGACTGCCCTGGATGTGTAAACTGCCTACCTTTTAAGAAATGACAAATAAGAGGAGGACTGGATTAAGTGGAATTTCTCCATGAGGTTGTTGTCATTGTTGAATACAGAACAACAATGTGACCACTTGCCTTTCAGAGTGGTGGCACCCTTGGCAGAAATCTCTGCCTGACTTACCTGATAGAGAGAAACCGCTAAAGCTTTCCTGGAACCCAAACACAACCACAACCACCCTTCCACCCTCTCCCACATTTATCCTCTTGCCTCTTTCCTCCGCCCACCTTCCACATCCCCAATTTTCCACACTCCAGCCCCAACGTATGGATTCTGTTTTCCAAGTAGGTTTTGACGTGTGTTGCACAAACCCAAAGTAGTAGGCTTAGGTAACTGAATAATCAGATGGATGGTGGATGATGGCCTGAGATTACCACATCCACTGACATCACCTGTCTGGATTAGGTGGGGTCTAAGGCTCGTTTCTTCCTCTTATGAAATATTGTGATTATCTGATATAGTGACACGAGGTAAATAACTGGAGTGCAAACAGTAGTAACTAGCAGGCCTAGAAAAGAAATCATGCTTAAACGGAGTTCTGAGATATGGTTTCATTTTAGTTTTCAGACTGAGCACAGTGTTTTAACAAAATGAGGGGTTTCATTGCTGTTTCCCCTCTGTTTTAAGAAGCAGCATCACAATCATGCCCCCAGACAAAGAAATTTAATTTCTAGGTGGGTTTTTTGGGGTGGGGTTGTGTTTGTTTTGGAGATTTTTGGCCAAAATTAAGGGTTTGATTAAGTAAATAAAACCAGTTGTTGATAAATAACTGCTTTTGCCCTTGGTCCTGCTGCCATGATTTACTGTTTGCTCTCCCCCAGTCCTGCCACTTTTCCAGCAGGCTTGGGCTTTGCTCTCCAGATATTCAGGAGTGATACCACCAACACTAATCCCCCCTCACCCTTTCGTAGCAGATCATACATGGAAGTCCTCAATCCAGGCTGCAGTGCAGAGGGGTGCAGGAGGAGGCTGGGGGACATCCAGCCACATTCCCAGCCAAAATATTTGTGCTTTGGCCAAAGTGGTCACGCTCTGGGCTCCTCTGCAGCAAGTCAGGGATTTTTTAGGCAAAGAATCAGTGGCCCAGGTCCAGCCCCACAATTACATTTGTGCTTCACTTCATGCACAGTGAGATGCCTGTAAACTCCAGGGCTTGAAATTAATTATGTGCAAAACTGTTTGTGTTTGGGAGGATTGAGGTTGTCGCAATGGCAAAAATTAATTGTAGATAGGAGAAGCCTTAGAAACTTCCAGATCCACCCATATGATAACAAATCACAGGCATTAGCTGTGAATTCTGCATGTCATTGAAGCAATAAGAGAAGACATTATTCAGATTGTGGTCACTTGATAAATCGTGCCAGAGCTTTCAATAAAGCTAAGTGTCTGTCCAGAGACTATCATTATGGTAAACAGTACAAAACTGGACAGCTACAATGCTTCATTCCTTTCCTATGTCACAGCCACTTGATCCTTGCCAGTAAATGTGTTTTCCTTTTTTCATGCTCTTATATTGCTGAGCCTCGCACTGGAAGCCTCTTCTCCCCACATTTCAGCACGTAGAACCTATTTCATCAGATAATTCCGTGAGCTGGCCAAGTGTGATGAATTTCAGGTATTACAAAGCCTGATGGGCTCTCTGTGGAGAGATGGAGTAACTTGCCAGGTACGTAGAGTGTCAAGAGACAGAGGGAGGGGAAAACTCCAGAAAGGAGGGAGCAGCTTCTGCAGGCTTGTTAAAGCATCTGTTATCACTACGCCTCTTTCCATACTTCCTAGTCCTGGGCAGGTTAGGAAACAAGAAGTACAAGAGCAAAACACTTCCTCCCACCTTTGTTTCCTGTGTTTTGGGATCAAAGCAGCATTCTGAGTCACTGGTGTCTCCAGACTGAGGAAGACTCCTGATCTACTTGGTTTAAAGGAGGGTTTCTGAGTTTAGTCCACAGTTGAAAGCAATTTGCTAAATTTTTTGAGGTCCTCTTTAATTCTAAAGAATTAATCTTGATATTTTAATGAGGGAGGCAATACCCACTAGTGATAAAATGAAAAAAAAAATTGAAGCACTTGCATTCCTTCATAGAAAGTGGCAGCAGTTGGTTTGCTATCACGTGAAGCCTTGTCCTGCCCTCCATCTCCTGCTGCTAGCGCAAGGTGCAGCTGTTCTGCAAAACCTTAAAAAAATCCCAGGGTTCCTTCAAAATTAACACCTTTCACAACTTCCACTGAACTTTGTAAATGGCATGAAAATGGGTAGTAATTTGATCCACTGAAGAAATACTCATTTGAGTCATCCCCACATGATCAGTTACTTACATGTCACCAGTGACAAACATAAAATAAATTAGGTGCAAGGTGCAAAATCTAGTCCTAGGCTGGAATTATTCAGCCAAAATACTGAATCTGAGGTAGTGTTAAAGAGATTGGCAGCTGCTTTCTTTATAGGATTTTGTCAGAGAATGTCAGGGGGTGGAGGTAGAAAAACCTTTTTGTTACTGGGTTTTAGTTCAGTGTCTTTACTGCCTGTAAATTATCAGCACCAACCTCACTTCCTCTATGTTATATTGTTCTGTCAGAGAAGAAAAGGTGTTGGAAGACAGGCCATTCAAGGGGCTAGTAGTCAATTTCTTTAAACTACAGGATTCAATCAGAAAAAGGAGCTATTCATGAAGCTTAGAGACAGGTGCAATCATCTTTCTTAGTTGATGTGTAGAAGAAAATATATTCCTCCAATTTTTTAATTTCTTTTTCACTGAAAGAGATGAAAAAACAGCAAAGCTCAGAGTACAGCTAGATTAGCTGAAACAAGTTTGTCTTGCAATGGGTCAGTGATTTGCTCAAGGGTTGAACCCCCTAATGATTATATTTTTTAATGAAACAATCCAGCATCCAAGGTTCTTGTAGCACAAGGTCTGTTTAATCTCACATTTGCTTTAATCTGGACAAAACTTCAAAGACTTGGAGACAAAGGTATGGAAAACTAAGCCAAAGAGAGGAGGAAGGACATTTTTATTAAGTATATGCACAAAACATATATGTTTTTATGCATCCATAAATGAGCTTTAAAAGCAGCATGGGTTTGATCCACTCTCCTTCATATTCTCTGCATTTGCATTTAATATATAGGTTCTCCTCTGACTAAATCAGAACATTATGCTATCCACCAAAAAGTAAAGCCACCACTATTTTTAGCACTTTAAAGTACTAAACCCATGGACGTGATTTTGTTTCCGGGATGGAAAGCGAAAACATGTTTTGCATAAATTCCCTGCCCTAACGAGCTTCTCTGACTGCTGGTACTTGTTGGGTCAGAGCTGTGCTCCTGATGCTGAAGGGAGGGATTCCCAAAGCCATTTCAGGTGTTCTGATTTTGGGGTTTGTACTTTCAGCTTCACTAAACTGGGGAAAAAACCCTCTCATTTGAGAGGACCCCAGTGCAGCTGTTCAGCAAATTGTGCAGATGTCAATGAAAGCACAACATGGGGCAAAATCATCACTAAACTTTCTCAGTGTCATTTTTATGCTGCCTGAATGTGCTTGTATTTTTATCTCATCAATATGGTAGCAAATAACCACAACAGTCAGCAGAGATCTTTGTGGAGCAGCAATTTCTGTTCCATAGAAAATCAATGTGAAAAAGAAAAAGCAGGATGCTGAATATATTTAAAAATTGCTTCCTGAGTTTTATTATTGAGGATATCCAAATTTTAAAAAAATATAGTTATCAATTTTAATAGAGTCTCAAGAACTTTTCTGGAAAATTAATTGCAAAATGAGGAAATGGCTTCCAGATATGAAATAGTCTCTAAGACTGAGGGTGAAATACTTCTAGAAAGAATTATTATCCACAAAATGGTGAAAACCGGTGTGTGATTAAGATTTTTTTTTTTAAATATCATTAAACTTCATGCAGGCTTAGACCTTGCAAAAACTTCCATACCTGCTTGTGACTGTGAAGCTGATTGGCATGAGTGCATGTGGAAAGTGAACACAGAAGGTATGGGAACAAAGTAAATTTTGGAGGAAAGAAAATAAATCAGAATTACCATTTTATTAAATTTCTTGATCAGGGAAACCAAAAGGAATTTTGGTCAGTTTAATGTGTTTTCATATCTGAAAATCAAGAGTTGTGTAGAGGAGTGAATTACTGTGTCTCAGATTGATCAGTTTCTCTTGGTTTCTCTTCCAAGGTCTTTCAGATTGCCTGAGTTGGTCACAGCACAGTGTGGGCCATTCACTTAAGAACTGGACTTGGTGATCCTTCTGGGCCCCTGTCAACTTCCAACTCAGAATATTCTGTGATTCACAGACTATAGTGGAGCAACACAGCAACTTCTTGTGTTGAGAAAGCCAACACAAGTACATCACACTGCACTTGAACCACATCATCACTACAAGAACCGAGTCTGGAAAATCACAACCATGAAGGACCAAGTCCCTTCTTCTCCTTTAAAAGCAGGTGAACTCTTCCCTGCAGAGCTTGAGAGGGAGGAGGAATAAATCTGGATCTCCCTGCACTGTCCCTTCCCACATCCCAGCTCATCCTTCCCAGCACCTGCACTCTGAGCTGGGCTCGACACTGGGCACAGGATGGGTGAGGGTTGTGTGAATATTCATCTGGCAAAAGTGTTTCCATGTCATAATCCTCGGGTCACAGAGAACAGAGAATTTCCCTGAAAAGCCTGCTGCTGCCAGCACAGCCACAGTGAGGAATGGTCCTGACTTATGCAATCAAAAGGGAATTGAAAGAAAACTGGACCATGCAACACAAGCACATGCCTGGCTACACCACCAACACAACATCCAGTCAGAGGTGATTAATATTACACTGGTTGGCAATTTTTAATTTTGGGGTTTTTTTACATTTAAATGAAAGTTGAAACATCCCCTTAAACCTTCTGACTGAGAAATCAGAGGCCTTTTCAAGCAAATTGTTACCACACTGCTTTCTCCTCTTTGAAAGTCCATATGGAGAGATAAACTGAGAATAGAACAACCACATCTGACTTAAAGCCCAACGTACAAATTATTACCACTGTGATCATCTCATTTCCCCTGGACTAGCATTAGGCCAGGAGCCAGGGTCTTTGAAAACTCTGTTTAAGTTAAAGACTGATCCGAGCTGGAGAAGAAACCCACTCTGAAGCACTGTGAGTCTGAAATAGTAAATATAGGGTTATATATAAATCTTCACTCTGTAAGCTCTTGGGCACTCTAAATGTTTAGACTTTTCTGCGGCTTGAGGTCTGGAATAAAATCAAGTGCTTGTACTATTGCACACAGAAGAGATCAATGACTGTTTCTTGTCCAAGCCAACAAGTGAATCCAATAAAGAATGAGCAGGAAGGGGAAAAACCTGACTTTCCTTGGGTTTGTTGGGAGGGCAAGCTGTGCCACTCACATCCTGGCACTGGGGCCGTGTCCTGAGCAGCAGAAACCTGGATAAAAAGGGTTTTATCTTTTCCTGTGGCCTTCTTTTCCATGGAAAGAAGGAATTCAGAAAGGCCAAGCACAAACTGGAAGGTTCATGTGGAGCAGGCAAGACGAAGCTGTTATGAAGGATGGGATTAAGGGGCCCCGCAAAAAAAAGGTGGAAGAGCACTCAGGTCGGAAGCTTCGAATGCAGCAGCACTCCCAATACCACTGAGGGGATGCATCTCTCAGTATTTCTAGCTCCAGTGTAGATGTACCTCCACAGAAGACGTGAGGTTGAATTCTGGGTGTATGCAAGAGGAAGGTAAAAAATTCTGAGATCAATTGGAGATGTCACAAGAAGTTAAGCAGATTTATTTCCCCTGAAAGGAACTGCATAGTTCCACATCTGTCTGCTTCACTGTGAATTTCTCTTCTGCCTGTTTTTGTTTCAAATCCTTTAAGATAATAGGGGTCAAATTTTGGGCTCTTCCATGGCACAGGACCACACACACATCTAGGATTTCATTATCTGATGGACTATTAAATTCTCTTCAAACTTTTTGTTTTGTTTTCATTTTCTTTTGTTTTTCAGTAGTAGCCATGTGACTTCTGTCATCACCTTTAAGACTGAATGAGTCCTCCAGAGGCTGCTACATGAAATATGACCCAAAGCTAGGATTTAAAAAGTAGAAAAGTCCTCATCTCATAAGGACTTTTGCACAGGCCAGATCCAAGCAGACATTTCTGTAGCATGTGGTCTCAAGAAGTATAGGCATTTTTTCCTAAACTGTCCTTATATATAAATCAATTTGGGGAAAAAAAAAAAGTAAAAAAGGATTATTCAGTTTTTAGCAGTGCATGGAATATATTTTTTGTGGAAGAAAAACAAAGGAAGAATAAACAAATACTAAAAACAAATAGGGAGGAAAAAAGTAAGTCATATCCTCACCCTCTGTTAGGTCCAATTGCTGCAAGAAAAATTGGTTGCTTGTTGCAGCTGATTATAACATCTTGTGAACATACTGCTTGCTTGTTTTGGCAGTGAGCCTATGACTACAGAATTCAGATCAGCTCCTCACATCAGATTCAAGGCTGCAAAGAGAGAAGGAAAAAAAAAAACAGCCAAAGAAAGAAGGTGAAGGGTTGTTATCACCCCTAAGTGGTTTCTCTGGTGATCAATAGCAAGAAGAACTTTGTCCTTTCATTTGCTATCAAATGGTCATATATTTCATTCAGATATCTTTTTCTTTCTCTTTTTCCTTTTTTCTTTTTTTTTTTTTTTTGGCTCCTTTGTAATTTGTTTATAAACATGTCCTGATATTTGGTATCTAGCCTGTACCATGTCAGCTGCTTTGATGGGAACATGTGTATAACACCATATATTTCTGTTTTTAAATGAGCTGAGGCATGCTCCCAGCCTTCTTGGCAGAGTATTTCTGGATGTGGACTGGTGTTTTGCTGAAACCCCCACACAGCTGGCTTGGGATTTTTGGGGGTTGATGCTGCTGTCAGCAATACTGCTCAGTGAACGAGTCACAAAAATCAGAACAAAAGGGGTCTGAATATACAAAAAGGGCTCTGATTTGAAAGTGTGAATGAGCAAACCTGAGGCAGATCTCTCAGTCTGCAGACCTATTCCACTTTCACATTGTTCTTACCTTTAAATACATACTACTTCCATTTTCATTAAATTCCCAGTGGTCAGCACTCAGGAACCTTCTCTTGTCAGGCTAGCCTAGTTCCAGATATTTATTCATCACACATTTATCACAACAGACAAGTCTGAAACAGTTACCCAGCACAACAATATTTCTCTGGGTTTTTTTTTTCTTTTTTTTCCGTAACAAATTAAAGATATTAATCTTTGCTCATAAAATAAATATTTCTGATGGCTCTTGTTGGGAAACATTCCTTTTCCTGAACAGCCCCATCTGTTCCTTTTCTCTTGCCCTGCCTGGCTGGGCTCTCCCGTGGTGACTCGTGTGAGCAGATGCGAGCACCAGGGATTGTGAAATTGATCACTGCTGGTGGAAACACCACTGGGGAATGCCAGGCACAGCTCAGAGCAGGTTCCAGGGGCTGGCACCTGCAGAACCCACGCAGAGCCAGCACCAAAACAGCACCCAGGGCATGTCAGGGGTTGCTCCTCTCCAGAGGAAAGTGCTGGCAGCTGTGATCTCATGCTGCTGAAAGTGCGTCACCTGCCTCCAGGAATAGCCTGCTTAATTTGCTTCAAGGCCTTTGGAAGCTTCCCTCTTCCAAAGGTGCTGGAGAATGGACTAATTAACACCTTCCACAGTGATGCCTCTCATGGATATCCAAGCTCTGGGAAGACATGCAGTAATTCAGCAGCACTGCCTCTCTGGAGGTGATGCACCAACCTCTGTGCTGAGCTTCCCGCCAGGTCCTGAGCAGCTGTGATTGCTGCTGCTCAGATATTTCCTGTGCAGATTGCATCACTCAAAATGCTCCATCTATATCTAATTATTATTCTTCCCTTATCACCTATCAGGAATGCCAATTAGTATAAGGAGTAGAATACGAAAGGATAAGATCTCTGAGTGAGCAGTTTCCCAGCAATTAATACCAGGCAAATTGCCATCTGTCAAACACCTGCTGGTTTCCTGGTAATAAACTGGGGAATATCTGAGATACGTGGCAAAGGAACAGAGAAATAAAAGGGTAAAACAGAAGGAATATGCACACAGGTCATGTTGCAACATGGAAAAGAGACTTAAGGGGCAAAAGGAAATTAACTTTTCAGGGCTGGAACCTGGGGACTTCCAGAAAACTCTGGACTGGTTGGTCTGGCATGTAGCTTTCCTTGTTTTCACACATTGTGTGAACTTGAAAAGACTGAGTCCCTGTCAAAGGCTTGGATTACTTGGATTAAACTCATACTTACCCATGTACAGGCAAGGATGCTGTCACAGATGGGACTCATCCTATTGCTGCATCACAGTGTCCAAAATAAATATTTACTCAGCTAAGAAGGATGAGTTTCGGCATCTCATCAATGCCTGCTCCTGTCAAACCAATGTGCTTGCCAACGAGTGGCAGCAGGATGGATAAATGCTTCAGAGAGACCAAAAAAAAAAAAGATTTTTAAAAAATCCCTTAGCCCTGTGGTCATTCCATAGAAAACGTGTAGCCTTTGACCACCAGCCTCAGCAGGGAAGGTACAGAACAGAGGACCAGAGTTTTGGCTTTTTCCCCTTTCCTTATCCTTGAGGGTATCCACCTTGCCCATGGTGACTTTGGCATAGCATAAAGGCTACCAGATGTTTGGCAGCCGTGCACTGAGGTTCATCCCTTACAGCAAGACAGGAGGATGAAGAAAATCTGGTCTTATCATGGAATCATTGGACACCTTGAGCTAGAAGGGACCATGGAGATCATCCAGTTCCAGCCTCCATGCCATGGACAGGGTGCCACTCACCAGACCATGATGTGCTGTCACTTGAACTCCTCCAGGATGGAGCCTGACCATATTTTCCTTTCTTTCAAGTTTCCTCTCAGCCACAAGTGGCTGGAGAATTCTTCTGTTGATTTCAGTCACTTTCTTTAACTGCTGGTCCTGCCTTGTGTCTTCCTGACACTGCTTTTTAGGTGCTTTCTCACTAGGAGGTTTTCCAGCACTTCCCTAACCCAGCTGTGACTCTGTTAAGCAAGCATAAATCAATTTCTGATGATAAGAGCTACTGCCTGCCCTTGGCTGCAGTCAGAATTAACCAGGGCAATGAAGCAGGAGTATCTTGCATTCAAACACCCACAGATAGATAGCACAATGCTCCTGGCCAGTGATGGATGAGCTCTCTGAGCCAAGGTCTGTAGCTACGGCAACTTTTTAGCATAACACTGACTCAATTATCAATCACAGAGGCAGGGCTCCTAAAGGAGGGGCAGGGATCTGTGCCCTTCTTTGAGGACTCATCTATCAACCTCACCAACACAAAGGCTTAACCTGAACGTGTCAAACAGGTCTCAGTTTGCACCCCAAGCCTCTTAAAGAAATATTTACTGTAAGATGTGATTCACTGCATTCTGCCCTAGAAATTGGTGGATAATCGTGACAAATAGCTCTAACTGTGCTGAAAAATCAGTCATGAGTGCTTGATGGATGAGTATTATCCAAACAGAGCAGGCAGAGCTGCACAGCCCTCTTGTAAACATGAGGTTAACCAGCCCAAACCAACTGGGGAAAGCCCATTTGACTCTCTTTAGCCCAGCATTTTTTTCATATCAAATATCAAACATCTCAGGTTTGTACGAAGGAGCATCCAGGCTTGTCTTTGCTGAGTGACAGCAGTAGCTTCTGGCTGTGTGGCAGGCCACAGATAAAAAAACAGGAGATGGATGCCTCCATCTGCTCCTCACACCACAATCCTTCGCCAAACTCAGACCACAAAACAGCATTAGAATTTCCTGGTGATGAGGAGCCATCCATCTGTTCCACACATTGTCCCTCCTGTCTTGGGAAACTGCTTTACATCCCCTCCCCTTTGCCACATTTGCTTCCCAAACAATATTTTTTAATGCTAGAGCATAATCAGGAGGTGAGCAGTGGAAAGTGCTCCTCCTGATTCACCCAAGGGTGGAGGAGAGTGCTTGCTTGAAGGCTAATTTTATCCCTCAGGAAGATTTAAACTAGTGTACAAAACATACTCAGTCTCCTGTCTTTCCTAGAAGTTCTGGGTTTGTTTTTTTTATCCTTCTTCCAGAAAACAAAACAAAACAAAACAAAAAACAAAACAAACAAACAAAAAACCCCCAAAAACCAACCAAACAAAAAACCCCAAAACCAACCTCCCCCAAAAAACCAAAAAAACCCCAAAAGTATTTCTGAGAAAATAAAGCTTTTTTGAAGTTATTTTCCACTTCTAAGTTGCACTACAATTCTAAGTTGATACCATATCAAGTGGGAGGTATGGTCTTGTTTTTCAGCCAGGTTTTGCAATAAGTTACTACTTTCCCTCTCTCTGTTGCAATCTACTAATTACTAAACCCATACACTTGTTTTCCTTTTGGTACAGAGCTGCCATTGCAAGCTGTGATGAAATTTGTTAAGCTTGGATACCTTGGATAGCAGTAAAGACTTATAAAAAGATGAAAAAGGAACACATGTAGAACACAGTTGAGCTAAAAGGTGAACGACAATTCACTTGGAGATAGAGATAAGCAAAGAAGTTGAGAAGGAAATTTGTCTCCACACCTTATGCAAATTTACAATATCTTGAAACATTTTTTTTTACAGTTTCAAAGACTAGAATCAAAATCTCAATATTTGCAAGTTGCAAATCAGCAGAAGTTAATATCTACACCAAATTAGTTTTCTTTATATGATATATCATTTATTAAGTCAACATACATTATTGTACGAAAACCTTTGAATATCTGATAACGAATTCTTTGTGAGTACCCAATCATATTTCTCAACATACATTTTATCTGAGTGATAAAGATATGCTATTGTTTTTCTTTTGTAGAAAAGAAGACTTCAGTAATGGAAATCATTTCAGCTTGGGTAACTGAAATTAGATTTTTGTGTTGTATATGGCCTCATAAAAGTGAGAAAACTCTGGATGTTTCTTTTATTTCAGCATTTCTGATAGTTTGACGTTAGGGACACAATATGTTGAGTTTCACCCTAAGTTGGTCCCCTTGGAGGAGGTGATTACACAATGAAATGAATTAATCACTTGGGCTTTAGAGCTTGAGGTGAGCTATCAAGCTTTCATGCTCTTTTAGACAGAAAGAAGCTCGATGACAAAGGAGTGAAGACCTCTTTGGTCACTATAAATCACCTCAGCCTGATAATTTTCCAGTTCATCCAATACTTGGACACAATTTTTATCACATGAGGTGGCTGGGCAGGATTATATCTAAGCTCCTTTTTGAAAAGAAATGTCCAGGTTTTAGCAAGATGCAGTATACTGCAAACAATGTGGGGTTTTTTTCTGACATAGTTCAGAAGTCTTTTTCATTTTCATTTAATTTTTTCATTTTTGGCTGTGTAAAACCATGCTGGTTTTACATGCATGTATTTCTAACAGCCTGTTAGAAATACAGATTTAGGTGGATTTAAGCTAGTTATCTTCTCAGGGGTTGAACCACTTGGGAGGTAGGTTACAAAAATACAACAGATACACAAGTGGTGCAACGCAGTAATGGCATTTTTAAGACAAGGAAAATTACTTTTACAGACAGGATACCAAGAAGTTGCAATGAGTATTGTTTACTGAAGTTGGTATGAGGCTTTCTTTCCTTATCTCTGTTTGTGAAACAGAACAGATATAAACCCAGTGACATTTTATCATTGAAAATAATGGTCTAACATCTCAAGTCTTTTATGAAACTAACTCGCAGTGGCCTGGTGACATCAAGGGACTGGAAAACAGGCAAAACCTCTAAGTGTGTGATTTTTGCTTCAGGAGGTACTGCCAGGGGAGGAAAAGGGCATGGCAAAGCTCCACTGGATTTGAGAAATTGACCTCGTGCTCACTTTGAAGTCCTGGGAGACAGGGGGGTGGAAGATCAAGCACTAAAACTTCTGACACTCAGTTTCACCTGAGACTTGGAATCGTCAGTAATAATTTAATCAGAGAGGAATGTTAATTAAGGCTTCAGGCCCTATGTATAAATGCTAATTAATTAAATGTGTTGATTAGCATTTTGCTGTATTGAACACGGAACAGCCTGGGTAAATTCTACACAGAAGTGCCACGTGTAAGGTAATTCAGGTCTGTGATGTGCAGGGCTGGTGATGGGCACTGTGGTGGCTCTGATTTAAATAAGCTGATTCTGCTGCCTAGAAACCAGACCCAGTTTAGTTTGATTTTTCCTGGTACCTGTGTTGCAGCTGAGGAAACAGGGATACAAGATTAAATGAGAGGAACTGAGCTGCTACTGTGAGTGCACTGGTAGATGCATCCCCATTTAATTAAATATTCAATGCTAGGTGGAGAGTAGTGACAGCAGAGTTGAAGTCCCAAGTCCCAGCTCTGCATGGAACAGCTGCCACTCTGCAGGTAGTTTGGGGTTTTGGGGACACATTCTTTTTTTAAGGGATGTTTGGGACGTCTGTCTTTTTAACAGTATCTTGCTGAAGTGTAACGTAACCACCAGTTTCTTGGGTCTTTATAAAATCACTTGGCTTAATATTAAGGTGTCTCAGGAATAATTCTTGCCAAGGTTAAGACCCACTGGTGTTGCTGCTGAGTTCCAGTGAATTACTGAAGTGTAGGGACTTAAAAGAGCCCTCAGCAACCAGCAGCATCTATGACTAAACTAAAGATATCAAACCTCTAGTAAAGCTGTGGAGAAAATGAGTTAAAGTTGGGTCATTAATTTCAGAAGAAATAAAAATCACCACAGATCCCTACCTCCAGCGTCAAACAAATGTTAAGCCACTGGCTTTGGAGAAATCTAAGTTTATAATTAGCTGTGCCCACCCCGTGAATCCCTGTTAACAGTTTGGGAAACCATCAGTATTTCCACTGAGGAAGCACAGCATTAGCAATTCCAGCACTCCGTTTGTGATGACAAGAATTAATTGAAATAAAGTGCGGTCTAAGGGTAGGGTTACTTCTGTTCAATTAAGAAGCATTAGTGATGTCATGAACACCAGTGATGTCATGACCTTCCCAGTGTTGTGACAGAACCCAGGGAGTTGAGCTGTGGAGGAGCTGATGAGCTCGTAGGCAGCCAGTGCAAGCCAAAGCCAGCTTGTGACATCCAGGGATTTCCTTGTTGATTCAAGCCACGAGTGGATCCTTTATCCACAGACAGATTATCTGCTCTTGCTCTTGTTTAGTCAATCACAATACTACAGATACAACAGAAAAAGTGGAGGTGACTGATTTCTAACTCCAGAGGTGAATTTCTCAAGTTTGCCCGTAGCAAGGGTTGGGGTTTTTTTTGCCACCCACACATTGTTTTGCTTATGTGAAACAAAAATCTGACAAGCTCTCAAAAAGCTCCACCTCTGATTCTCTTGCTGTTAATCTCATCATTGTTAACACAAAATCACTGCTTGCTGAGGCCAACAACTTTCTGTGTTTCACTTTGTTCTGGGCCACACCTGCTTAACCACTAGTAAAACAACTAGTTAAAAAATAATAAAATGGTTTTAAATGCATGTTTCACATGTGTTGATAGATATGGAAGGACAGGCTCAGCTTTTTTTCCCCATTGTCACTTCTGAAATGTGAAAATGTCAGTACTTCTAGTTTACAAGTATTATTGTACACGAAGCTTCACATTTGTGCTTTTTATTAACAGTTTTACAGGAAAATTTTATGGCAATAAGTAATTAAATTAGAAGAGTGTGGAGTTACATGATGGAGAACTTTTAGAAATTCTCTACAGGAAAATATGAATCAAGATTATCTTCCTCTCTGTCAAGTGGCATGTTCAGTGCTCAACATCCATTCTTTAGCTTTTCTCCACTGTTAACATCTGTTAGTTCAGAATCTTGAATCATCCCCATTACTTGGTAACCTGCAGGTGCATTCCAAGTCCTATGGGAAATATTTATTCCCACTCTCCTGACAATGAATAAAAATTCCTCATGGGTAAAAAAACGCTAAATCAAATAGCACCTTCTCTAAAGAACAGGACACTTTTAAGGGATAGATGGTGACTCAAATTTCCAGTAAAGTTTAGCTATGTACATAGTGAAACAAATTGCAGCTCTGAGGAAATGTTGTGTATTCCTCCTTCCTTCAGGAAATCCCAGTGTGTAGTGCCTGCTGATGACACTTTGAGAGTTCATGACCTGTAAATAAATCTGAGTGGGGTTAAAAAAAAAGTCCTTGCTCTTTTTACCAGCTAGGCATGAAAATCACTAACATATTTTATTCCTGGAAGAAATTCATTCCATTATTAAAACATGTGAGTGTGTGGTTTTGGTGTTTAAAGGGTCATGATTTGTTTTTCTTTCACCAGTTTGCTTCTTTGTTTCATAAAATCATGGAATGGTTTGGGCTGCAGGGACCTTACTGACCAACTCCCCCCTGCCATGGTCAGGACATTTGGAGCTGCCTGCTCCAAATGCAAGTCTCCAGTTCCACATTCCTTCTCCTGGTTTGATTCACCAGCAAGGAGGCTGAAAGGGTTTCAAGCAGTGTTGAGGAAATGAGCTGCTGAAGCTGCTGTTCAGCATGTGGAAAACACAGGAACAGGTAGAGTGAGTGGTGTGTTCCAAATCAGGTTCATACCTCTGTGGGAACCAAGCTGGCAAATTTTCCCTGCTTATTCCTAGGAGCATTATCAAAAATGTGCTAGAAACCTGCCAATGAAGAACGGATCTGTGGGAAGCTGAGNTTTTGTTTGGTTTTTTTGTGTTTTTTTACCCAAAAAACCAGTAATTTTTGCTGCATTTTGGGGGCTTTGGCAGCTCAGAGTGCACAATGTCCCCAGGTGGCCACTGCCCCTTTGGTTAGAGGGCAGGTGATCCATGTGCACAAGTTGGTGCCTGTCCAGGTGTTCCTCCAACAGGAATTTTTCTTCTGTTGTTTCTTGCCTTCTTCAAAGGTTAAGTCTTTGCAGACCGGTTTGGTCATGTTTGTAGTTTTGTGGAAAAACAAAAAAAGCCATAATTTTACATATGGGCATGGTGGTCAGGTGGGAAAGAAGGTGTAAGCAGAGCTTTCTTCAAAGTGTTTCTTGGGAGAGAGAGGCTATTTGCAGATTTCGTGTTCCATTAAAAAGAAAAAAAAAAAACCAAAAAACCCACCAAAAACCAGGGCAAGTTTGTATGAGATTTGCAACTGAAGAGATGCAATTCAGCTTTTTAAATGCTTCTTCAGACAGAAGCTGAGTCACCCCCTAAACTGTTGTCTGATGGAAATGTTGTCTTTGTGGCATAAGTATTGTCTCTTTTGGTGAACTTTTCATATTTTTTAAGACTTCAAATTAGTATGTTTTTAACCAATGCTTTTGTATGTTTCTTTGTTCCTTCTTAATTTATTATTTTTAAATCTAACTGCTTGCAATGTAGAATTGTTTTCATAACAATTATGAAAATCTGTCTATAACCAAAAGAGGCAGCTTTCAGTACCTAAAGGGGGTAAAAGTAAATGACCAAAAGACTCATCCTATATTTTACTCTATTAATAAAGCTGCTTCTTCCATGTCCTTTCAAACCTTTTGGCACAAAGCTGTGACCTGTTTATTTATGGAGTGAAAAGAATTCTGCTCATCACTGCAACCTCTTGAAAATGGTGTAAAGCATGATACACAAAATGTTTGAAAACATTCAGGTTTTTTTGGTGGGAGCCAAAGCTGTTGTGTTTTGTGGAGTTTTGAAATGTTTGAGCAAAATTTGTGAGGGATTTTTATGGCTATGAGATTTTGGACAAAGGGTTTTCTGTCTGAACACATCAGTTTGTTCAGGTGTTGTGTTTCCATTTCAGGTCATACAGTATGAACTCACCTTTTAAAATCTTCTTTTTCTTTTTCTTTATTAAGTTCATCTGCTAAAATTGTAATGAAAGAGTTGAAGGGGAAATGTATGGAATAAACCCCAAAACAATAATACACACTTTAAGTTTTTTGATACTTGAGGCAAAGTTTAGCCATACTTTAATGTGCTTGTTTCTATCTTCTCCCAAAACACAAAATGCTGGGATTGTACTTTGGATCTTTGTTGCCTCAGAATAGAAAGGCCTTGGTAAAGAATTAAAAAATCTTGTTATACAATATTTTAAAACTTCACTTGAAATTATGATACAAATTCTTTTGATACATGATACCTTCTTTAAAATCATGACATATGTAGACTATAAAATTATGCAAGAATAGTCAAGATGAAAAGCAGAGATTTTTCATTGAAATTAATTCTGATTTTTTAAAATATGTTCATTAATACAGTGTCACAGTAGTGAACTGCCTCATTTTCTGTGAATGTATGTGACATTTTATGTAAATCTAGCCAGCTGCTAGATTTATTTGATCATTATTTGATCCAGTCTGTCACTGCAAACAGCACTAAAATTACTGTTTACAGAGGAGTAAGGCACATATAAATAAAAATAATCAGAGCTCTGGTGTTTGCAATGGAGCCTCCAAAATGAGCCAACACGAAAATAGATCTCTACATTCCACATTTTGTGATTTTCTTCTTATGGCATTTTCTTTCTTTTTGATATGTGATATGTGGCAAGAGAAAGAAAGGCATTATTTTGCTGTTTCTTTTGTCTGACATAAATATTCTTTGCCTTGGCTTTCTGCATACATCCACGTCTGAATTTTCAGGAGAAAAATGCAAATAAGAAAATCAGTGTAGAAAATGAAAAAAGAAAAAAAAGGGATACACACCTTCAAATCAACTCTACATATAGTCATAACTGGGTATTATTTAAGACTTTTTCTGCTGTAAGGTGGTGACCCTGCTTTCCTCCAGCAGACACTGGTGCATTAATCCTATTTTCTTGTACATTAGTAAAAAAAAAACAAACAAGAAACACACATTCACCCCACACACAAACACACAAGCTCGTACAAGAATCCCCAAGCAGCTGCTCTCCAAAACCAGCTTATTTTTCCCACCTGAGCCTCCAAAGGAGAATGAGCAGAAACATTGCTGTAGCTCATTGATTGTAGAATTTGGGCTAAGTCAGACATCAATTTTTGCATCCAGCTCCTTAGTAAAATACCCAGATAACCAGAAAATTTTCCCAACCGTCACTGGTGGTTGACAAATGTAATTTGCTTATCTGTAGACATTTAAAATCAGGTCACAGTCTTTTGAAGCTTGAAGTTGAGAAGCTAACTGTTAATATTGTCTCTGGACTCCACAACAATCTTTTATGTAATGACAAGATTAAATTTTAAAAAACAAACAAACAAACAAAAAACCCCAAAGAAATCAAGCCCAACAACCAAAAAGAACACCTCCAAAAAAGCAAAACAAAGAAAAAATCCCAAGAACCAAAAACCTTCCCAAAATAAACACANAAAATCTTCTTTTTCTTTTTCTTTATTAAGTTCATCTGCTAAAATTGTAATGAAAGAGTTGAAGGGGAAATGTATGGAATAAACCCCAAAACAATAATACACACTTTAAGTTTTTTGATACTTGAGGCAAAGTTTAGCCATACTTTAATGTGCTTGTTTCTATCTTCTCCCAAAATACAAAATGCTGGGATTGTACTTTGGATCTTTGTTGCCTCAGAATAGAAAGGCCTTGGTAAAGAATTAAAAAATCTTGTTATACAATATTTTAAAACTTCACTTGAAATTATGATACAAATTCTTTTGATACATGATACCTTCTTTAAAATCATGACATATGTAGACTATAAAATTATGCAAGAATAGTCAAGATGAAAAGCAGAGATTTTTCATTGAAATTAATTCTGATTTTTTAAAATATGTTCATTAATACAGTGTCACAGTAGTGAACTGCCTCATTTTCTGTGAATGTATGTGACATTTTATGTAAATCTAGCCAGCTGCTAGATTTATTTGATCATTATTTGATCCAGTCTGTCACTGCAAACAGCACTAAAATTACTGTTTACAGAGGAGTAAGGCACATATAAATAAAAATAATCAGAGCTCTGGTGTTTGCAATGGAGCCTCCAAAATGAGCCAACACGAAAATAGATCTCTACATTCCACATTTTGTGATTTTCTTCTTATGGCATTTTCTTTCTTTTTGATATGTGATATGTGGCAAGAGAAAGAAAGGCATTATTTTGCTGTTTCTTTTGTCTGACATAAATATTCTTTGCCTTGGCTTTCTGCATACATCCACGTCTGAATTTTCAGGAGAAAAATGCAAATAAGAAAATCAGTGTAGAAAATGAAAAAAGAAAAAAAAGGGATACACACCTTCAAATCAACTCTACATATAGTCATAACTGGGTATTATTTAAGACTTTTTCTGCTGTAAGGTGGTGACCCTGCTTTCCTCCAGCAGACACTGGTGCATTAATCCTATTTTCTTGTACATTAGTAAAAAAAAAACAAACAAGAAACACACATTCACCCCACACACAAACACACAAGCTCGTACAAGAATCCCCAAGCAGCTGCTCTCCAAAACCAGCTTATTTTTCCCACCTGAGCCTCCAAAGGAGAATGAGCAGAAACATTGCTGTAGCTCATTGATTGTAGAATTTGGGCTAAGTCAGACATCAATTTTTGCATCCAGCTCCTTAGTAAAATACCCAGATAACCAGAAAATTTTCCCAACCGTCACTGGTGGTTGACAAATGTAATTTGCTTATCTGTAGACATTTAAAATCAGGTCACAGTCTTTTGAAGCTTGAAGTTGAGAAGCTAACTGTTAATATTGTCTCTGGACTCCACAACAATCTTTTATGTAATGACAAGATTAAATTTTAAAAAACAAACAAACAAACAAAAAACCCCAAAGAAATCAAGCCCAACAACCAAAAAGAACACCTCCAAAAAAGCAAAACAAAGAAAAAATCCCAAGAACCAAAAACCTTCCCAAAATAAACACAAAAAATAAACACAAAAAAAAAAAGAAATACGAAAACAACAACAACCATCCAACCCACCAACCCAAGTGAAATAATAATTAGCCAGTAATTGCAAGGTTTGGAAAAATTCTTCCTCCACTTGCCTATACACAATGAATGAAGGACTACTTTGAATTCTGCAGCTATAATTACACTTCTGGCTTGGAAGAAGTTGCTCCTGGGAAGTAAATTCACAGCTTGAGATGAGTGTTAGGCATGAGGAAGTATTCATTGATAGTGAGAAATATCAGTTTGAGGGTAAATATTGAGCTGACTCAAGTGAGGCTGCAGCTACAAGGTCTCGTTGGTCACAATGGCCAGAATGTCTACCTGGTTTACAAGTGAGTTAAGCCATGAAATTGAAAACTCCTGCTTCTAAAACCTAAATAAGGATGGTATAAACATTTAGGGCTGTTGGGAAAACTGTGCTTCCAACAGATCTATTTCCAAACCTGCACTGATCAGGTAGAGCAGGCACTGAATGCATGGTTCCTCTCCCCTTCTGGTGCATGNCAGCAGACACTGGTGCATTAATCCTATTTTCTTGTACATTAGTAAAAAAAAAACAAACAAGAAACACACATTCACCCCACACACAAACACACAAGCTCGTACAAGAATCCCCAAGCAGCTGCTCTCCAAAACCAGCTTATTTTTCCCACCTGAGCCTCCAAAGGAGAATGAGCAGAAACATTGCTGTAGCTCATTGATTGTAGAATTTGGGCTAAGTCAGACATCAATTTTTGCATCCAGCTCCTTAGTAAAATACCCAGATAACCAGAAAATTTTCCCAACCGTCACTGGTGGTTGACAAATGTAATTTGCTTATCTGTAGACATTTAAAATCAGGTCACAGTCTTTTGAAGCTTGAAGTTGAGAAGCTAACTGTTAATATTGTCTCTGGACTCCACAACAATCTTTTATGTAATGACAAGATTAAATTTTAAAAAACAAACAAACAAACAAAAAACCCCAAAGAAATCAAGCCCAACAACCAAAAAGAACACCTCCAAAAAAGCAAAACAAAGAAAAAATCCCAAGAACCAAAAACCTTCCCAAAATAAACACAAAAAATAAACACAAAAAAAAAAAGAAATACGAAAACAACAACAACCATCCAACCCACCAACCCAAGTGAAATAATAATTAGCCAGTAATTGCAAGGTTTGGAAAAATTCTTCCTCCACTTGCCTATACACAATGAATGAAGGACTACTTTGAATTCTGCAGCTATAATTACACTTCTGGCTTGGAAGAAGTTGCTCCTGGGAAGTAAATTCACAGCTTGAGATGAGTGTTAGGCATGAGGAAGTATTCATTGATAGTGAGAAATATCAGTTTGAGGGTAAATATTGAGCTGACTCAAGTGAGGCTGCAGCTACAAGGTCTCGTTGGTCACAATGGCCAGAATGTCTACCTGGTTTACAAGTGAGTTAAGCCATGAAATTGAAAACTCCTGCTTCTAAAACCTAAATAAGGATGGTATAAACATTTAGGGCTGTTGGGAAAACTGTGCTTCCAACAGATCTATTTCCAAACCTGCACTGATCAGGTAGAGCAGGCACTGAATGCATGGTTCCTCTCCCCTTCTGGTGCATGCATCACCACAAATTCAGAAATTTGAAAGGGCTAACTTGTACATCTACTGGATAGTAGGGAAATATGCAGTGATGAGCTAAGCAACTGCTAATTTTCAATTACATTTCTGTTGTGTTTAAAAGGAGTGATTGATTGGGTAAAACAATGTCCTTTTGCAGCATCATTGCTCCCATATGGAGGCTTTTAGTGTTTACTTCAAAAACATTTTTCTTTCTCTTTTCATTTATCCTTTTCCCCCATTTCTCTTTCCCCCCCCTCCAAAGATTTAGAACTAAGTTATAAAATCAAATTGGGAAGAATTTTGTTTGTTTGATTTTTGGCCCCACCAAAAATAACACAAGGTTTGCTGTTACAAAGCACAGGATGGAGTCTCCAACAGATTAAAACTATGTCCATTTGGAATATTAGAAATATGAGATGAAGAGTATCCTAAAGAAACAGTTCCTCATGTAACTTCCTTTAACAATGCAGTATTACTCTCTGCAGCATATATTTAAGATAATAAAATACAAGAAACTATTACAGAGTGAGGATATGTTAGCAGTCCAGTCATCATGGTCAAAATATTTAGATTCCATCATCTGACAGTCTTGGCAAGGTTATTTCAAGCTGTAGCCTATCTTAGACAAATAAACAGGCTGCAATACAGATAGAATTTGCATGAGAGCTTCAGCTGGTGAAACTCCATGGAATTTGCAATCTGATGTTCTACCATTTTTTGTAGGTTTGGAGGGTCTGTCTAAAATGGTGCACTGGTCTTGGTGGTTGTGGTCTGAAATTATCCAGGTGGTGCTGACAAAAACCCACAGCCCACCTATATAAGTGGTCTATAGAAATCTCTTTCCTTTCTTTGACTAAAAGTGAAGTTGGAGGCATACTGAGAGCATGTTAAGCAAAACAGACTCATTGCCACGATCTGATTACTTTCTGGGGCGAAAAAAGCAACCAATATCTGAGATAGAGCCAAAAAATCCATGTATTATGATCATGCTGCTTTTACTGTGTGCTTTGAAAGAGAGGAAAGAGGCATGCTTTATTCAAGTTACAGAGTTCTTCAAGTTTGCTTCCTTGAGAAAAATAATGCACAGTCCCTTGGACTACAAGGCTCCCCACAGTTGGTGTGTTTTACTACTCAGCCTTAATTTGTAGGTCAATTTCTTCAGGGGTGATATCTTTGACGGTGAGAGATGTCTGGGAATGTTTTATTCAAGGTCTGCGTGAGGGGAGCAAAGTTACCCCATCACAGGCTTAAATTCACTGATTGGTGCAGCTTCTCTTTTATCACAAAGCACAAGCATATCTAGGTATGAAGAGTCAGCTCAGTTTTGTACTTCACCCCTATTCTGCTGGCCAGTCAAATCTGAATATAGACTTCAACAACAGCAGAGCCAAAAGCCAGCTCAGATAATGACAATGTAATATTATGACAATATAATATTATGACAATAATGATAATAAAAAAGGGCTGAAAAAGCTAAGAAATGAGCAGGGCTGAGGTCACTCTCACCGAGGAACTGAACAGGAGATCAGCACTCAGGCTTGAGTGCAGGTTTCAGCTGATGCCTCAGGTTTTGGCTTTTATATTTTTCAGATTCTGTGCTGCTTTAGTGTGCACTTCTGTGCTTCATGTTAGGGGATAGTGAGCTCTCTTCACAGAGCAGGGAGACAAAACAATTCCTGCTCTAGCTGGGGACCAAGGACAAATGATCTAAATCTCAGCCCAAGAGCAGAAACAACATGGGCTGGAGAGAGAAAAACAAACAGGATGGGACTGCAGAAGCTAAACCTGGAATTGGACAATGAGCTCCAGTATGCAAATGGATCAGAACTGATAACAGTGACAGACCCCATGACCAGTTGTCCTTTTTGTGCCCATTTTGGTTCATCTTGGGTGCAGCCCTGGCTGGGCTCTTGTGCTGCCCAAGGTGGGTCCATGGAGGAAATCCTTTTAATAAATCCCTACTTTATTCTTTAACTCTCTCTAGTCTCTGTTCTAGGCCAGCCCTCTCAAGGCATCTCAGTGACACCCCTAATGCCCTGCTGCTGTCTCTGTACTCATCCCCGACAGCCTGGGGCCCATTTCCACCTGCCACGAGCAGACCTGTGCAGCTCTGCAGCAAAATCCTGTGTGAGGAGGGAGCACAGAGCAGGGGAAGTGCCTGGAGCACACCCACAGCTCCTGTTACAGCCTGAGCCTGAGAAGAGGGCTCTGTCAAAAGCACGTTTTTGGTCCTGGTTTCAATGCCTCCCTTGCAGAGCGACCTTCTTGGCCGCTGCCTGCCTCGGCTCCTCGCAGATGGAATTCCTTGGCATGGAATTGCTGTAACACAAATTGCCCTGGATGCCTTCAGCTCCACTGTGCCAGAGAGCAGCCCTGAAAACTGTGCAGAGGCTGTGGGTTCCGTGAGTGAGAAAAGGGGAAAACTGGAGGGGCAGAGTGGTGAGATTAATATCCAGATCTCGTTGTTTCTTCATTTTACTTACACAAACTAAAGGTGGTAGTGCAGAATTAGGCAAAAATGTAGCCAGTTTCTCAATTACGTGAGATTTATACCCAAACATTCACAGGGCAGGAACTCCAGTCCCAAAATGCAAACCTTAGAGTGTTTTCCAGGGATCACAGAGGTCCTGTGTAGAATAAGTGAGTGGACAACTGGACAAGGCCCAGGCATGCCTCTGGATCTTGATTTATACACATTTAGCATTTTTCCTTGCAGATGCTGTTCAGATTTACAGAGCAGCTCCTGCCCTATTCCAGCTCTGTCATGTCAGCGTGGACAGCACAGCTGGGCTGTTAGTTTTGGGACATTTTGGGACACTTTGGGGCACTTTGGTACAATTGCTGTCAGTGCATCACCTCCCTGTCACAGCCCCCGAGCGCAGCCTGCCAGGTGACATTCCTGCCCGTGAGGCTGGCCAGGCAGAGCAGGGTGACAGCATCACATGGGGTGCAGGGAGAATCTTTACTGAGATTAGAGGAAGGGCTTGCAGCAGGCTGACCAGCACAGGGAAGTGAGGGGCGGAATAGGGAAATCCATTTTTAGGAGTGACCTTTCCCGGGCTCGTAGTGGGTGTCCTGCATTTTCCCCTGAGTCACAGAGGAGTCAAAAGCTGTTTCATGCCCTGCCTGTCCTCAGCAGGCTCCATGGAGCTTCCCTTTGCCTCGGAGGGTTAAACCAGATCTCAGCACAGCACATGCAGTGCATTCCTGTGGTCATCTCTGCGTTCGTGCACTGCCACAAAATATTTACTGGAGGTGCCAGCTGCCTGCTGGAAGGTGCTGTGGCTGTGTGCATCCACCTGCTGGGATGCTGCCTTGGTCTGAAAAGACAGATGTCTGTCAAGGAAGGCAGGAGCATCCCTTGAAATGGGAAATGTAAACCCTCTCCCTCCAAACTGTTGTAATTTTGAAGTTAAGGGGCCCTCAGGCAAANGCTTGGCTCCTCCCTTGGGTTGAACATCTCCCAGTGGGATGATGGAATTTTATCAGCCATGTAGAGACACTCACTGGCCCATGAACAGAAGAGATCTCCCCGCAGGGAGGATTGGTTGTGGAAGAGAGAAAGAAAACTGCCCAATGAACAGAAGATAACTGCCCCACCTCTGACAGATGGCAAATAGAATACACACATACCTTACAACCCAGGACAGATCCACAGCCAGCACAGGTGAGCACCACCCCGCTGCAGACACCAGATCTGGTGAATAAATCTGGTTTTTCACCTCCCAAAAGTTTTCTCTGCAGAGATGGAGCAGTCCATCTCACCAGGGCTCTCTTTGGCTTACAATCAAGAGCAGTTTAAAGTTTCAGTATGTTGATTCTTTCATTGCTGTTTTTTTTTCCTTACCAGGCTATAACGGTAGCTGATGTTTAAACCAACATTTTAAAAAACCAACAACAACCAAACAAACAAACAAACAAAAACCCACAAAAACCAAACAAACAAAAAAATCCCCCCAAAAAAACAAAAACCTCCTAAGGCAACAGGTGATCTAAGTATTTTAAGCAAAAGCAATATGTCCTAAGCACCGCAGTTCTTTTGTTAATAAACTTAATTCTGTTTATTAACCTATTTCAATTCACAAACCCAATAAGTGGCTCACAAGTATAAATGTCACTGCTTTCTAACTCTCCATGATGCTAAAACAAAACCACATGAAGAGTTTGCAGCAGCAGTGACAAAGAATTTGTAATTTGTAAAGCTGATGTCTCTCTGTAACCAGGCACAAGCAGCCTGTGTGTTTGGTAGCAGCTGTCTGGATGACAGATTTATTTTGAGTTCATGGAAGGGGATAGGTGGCCTGGTTCATCCAGCATGCAGAAATAGGAGCAGATTTTCTCATGAAACAAAAAAAGGTGAGACACAAAGCCCACTGAATGCTGCTTCTTTAACTTTCTCATGTGTGTCATGACCTGGGAGAGAAGTAATTAGTTAAATCTCAGCTGAACACTTTACCCCTTTGAAGAAAAAAAGAGAAATTTTGAATTTTGAAATTTTTGAAAATTTTTGAAAGTTTTTGAAAATTTTTGAATTTTTTGAAAATTTTTGATTTTTTTTGAAAATTTTTGAAAATTTTTGAAAACTTTTGAAAATTTTTGAAAAAAAATTGAAGCCCTTATTTTTTGAAGAAAAAAGAAGGGGTTTATTCTCCTTCACCCTTTGAGCTTCATAAAAGCATTTCAGCTTTGGGAATGACTTTGGTGAGGAGATGTGCTGTGGAGGGGCAGAGGGCACTCAGTGGAGGCAGAAGCTAAGCCTGGGACAGGATCAATATTTCCAGCAGCCCTTCTCCCCTCCAAGTTGAATTGTACTTCTTGGAAAGATCTCCTGGGACTTCTTTGCAGATGTTGGTGTCCCAGATGAAACTTCAGCCTCTGTGTAGCAGCTTTGTGTTCCTGAGGTCCTGAAACCTGGGAAATTCTTGTTTTTTTCTTCACTGATGGTCACAGCTTAAGGGCAGGGGACACTAAAGGAGGTTTTGCCAGGTTCCCCTGATTCAACTCCCAGATCTCTTTGGCGTGGGGTCTGAATCAGACACACTGGATTTCTGTGGGAGCAGGGGTCAGCAGGTGAATAATTCTGTGGGAGAGAGAAAACCAGGCCATGACATGTGGCTGGGAGGAGGATGGCTCAAGTGTTTTTAGCAGTTGCTCTGGCTGGTTTCTCCCATGAATGATGATATTGTGATAAGGCACAGTAGCAAGCAGGGTTTCTGTTTGCACTTCCCTAAAGAGAGGGCCAAGGCTGCAGTGCAAATTTGAGAAAATAAGGTATGTGTTTATATTGCCTTACTGATTAAATATTTGGTGGCATATATAGTAAAATCTATTTCCCTAGAGCTCTGAGGCTTGACACGTATATTTGTTTGAAGTTTTGGGATATTTCTACCATAATCCCTCAGCACAATACAAGTGCATTCAGAAGACTGTGACTCCCTCAATTTGTAGAATTATTCAGAGTTCACAAACCAAATCTATTTTGCAAACCCACACTATAAAAATTCTTTTGCTGTTTTGCAGGGGGAAGAAAATAAACTGCTGAGTCTTAAACTGTTCAATGTCCTGCTTGAAAACAAGAATAATGGATATCTAGGAAAGAGCTTTTTGTCTAGGGGTGTGGTTTTCTTAAAAGTTGTGCTGTTTCTCATCAAATATTTACAGGGCTCAGATCAATGTGTAAGTGTCCCATGAAACAACATCCAGGTATAGAAGGAAGAAACAAATCTACAAATAGCATCCAGTATCTCTGGAAACTCTCCAGAACCTGGCCCTGAAGCTTTAACATGTTTTTAAAGCACAGCACATTTCTTCAAAAGAAGAATCAGAGCAACTGTGTCTGGATTGGGGGTTTAATTTTTCCTAAAATCTCATCTGATAATTTTATTTTGCTTGAATTCATGAATTAATTTTATTCAATTGCTGGACTCTCTTCCTAATATTACACTGTAAAAATGAAGATAAATACATACTTGTAAAATTAAACATAAAACAACAGAAAAAATAATTGTTGAAGAAAAACTGTTTCCATTCACCTCAACAAAACACATATTTACAGAAGGTTTTGTTGAAATTACTGGCTTTTTCCTTCATATATTTTGGTTTCAAAAATGAAATATTTTGATGGAAAAATGTATCCCTCTGAAAGATGACATCCTTGTTACTCGAAGCCATTTCTCCATTTTCAAAAGAAGAAAGGAAGCCAGACAAGGCTTTCTGTTGCCAGAATGGATTATTCTGCCCTTAGTTTCATGTTTTAAACGTGGGTTGAATTAAATCAGAGGGAAGATATCGTGGTAGTTTCTATTTACATGACAATAAAATGAAAACAAAAGGTTTAATTAATTCAAAGAGTAACAGAATTCTTTATTGCTATGAAGCCACACCAGTGTGAGTGTGTATAATTCTGTGTGTGGTAAAAATGACAACTGGGTTTAATGAGTTTTCTACTACTGGTTGCAACAGCTTGGGAAAGGTCATTAAACATGAAGTTAACCACTGCTGATTAGCTGGAAGAGCAAGTGACAGACACAATTGCAACACCCAGAGCTGAGCAGGAATGAAGGGCCAGCTCAGCAGGACGACAGAGTGTGACACATGGGGGAGTGCCACAGCAGCAGAACTTCTTCTTCCAGAACCTCCTAGAACCTGGATCAGCCTACTCCGTGCTGTGATGCTGCTCAGGAGCTGCCCCTCAGGCTTATCTTGTCCTTAAACCCTCTGCACAGGCCTGAGGTGAGCAGAGAGATCCTAAAATTCACCCTGCCCGGGGCAGAAATCTGCCTGAACTCAGGGTGATCTGTCCTCTGCCCAGGAAAATCCTGTGGGTTTCACCAGGCCTTAAGCTAGGCTTTGGAAAGGGCTTGTAGAACAGGAACATGGAACATTCTAGAGAGTGGGGTTTTTTTCCCAACTACAAATTGTTGACCACAAAAAATTTAAAACAATGACCAATCTACAGCCAAATCTTTGCCCATTGGCTGAACCCAAGATCAGTTATGGGTTTGAGCTTCAGAGATGCTTTCTTCAGCCCTGACAAGGATGAAGCTGGTGTGGCATCCACCTAGTGAAGGAAGATCACCATTGAGGGACCTGCTGCATCTGGAAGAAAGGGATTTCTGAGATCACAGCAGGACGAGCAGAAATGCTACATCACGGGTAGCTCATAGGGGTGGTGCTCTTCTCATTTTTTTTTGGCCCCAGTTTGAGTTTTGTGTGAAGAGAACACTTAATCCTGCTGGAAAGGGACTTGTAGAGTTGCAACACCCATCCAAGGCTCTCATTGTGTGGAAGAAAGCTTGCTCTGAGGAAAAAAAAAATTCAAATAAAGTTTGTGAGGCTACTCAGCCCTAAACTTCTGTGGGAAAAAGAATTACTACACTGAGTTTTGCATCCCCTTCTACAAAAATACCCCAATTTCTTCTCTTCATGTGAAGGGCTAAGTACTTCACAAAAGCTTTATTGAAGCTGTTTCCCATTCTCTTCCGAATTCAGCCAGCCCAAGTCCCTGTAGCACAAGGTAGATCTCACCTGAGCTGTGAGTAGGGCTTGGGAGCAGAAGTAGGTAGGCTGCACTTCAGACTGGTGCTGGTGCAGCAGAAATGTGATTAGAGGTACTGACCCAGCTCCCACTGGAGTTTTCAAAAGGTTCCACAGCACATTTGCAATACATTTGCTTCTTGTCCCCTCTCTGATGCCCTGCTGAAGGCTGGTGGTGCTGTTTCCTTTCCTCACAGTTCCATCACCATCAAACAGCACAAGCTACCCAGGCCTTTTAGATTTTGTGACAGAATAAATCACAGTGAAGGGAAAATTTTCAATACCACACAAGGGGAGAGGGGAAATGTTGTGGAGCTCTTTTTCCCACTGTAAGGATATCCTCTCCAGGTGTGCCAGGAGCGTGTCACAATAAAACCAGGCTCCAGCACCCTGCTGTGTTCACAAGTTCATGTGCATTTTGACATTACCAGTCCTCAGCTAACACAGCTCCACGAGGAATATCTCGTTGGGTTGCCTAATGCCAATATTGATTCTGGCCTCACCTTGCCTGCACAGAATGGGTGAATCTCATACATGCCATTTGTTTCTTTTTTTCATCAACATGGCAGTGTACATATTTGCCTTCTTTCCCCTCCCCTCCACCATCCAAGGCTGTGGAGCAGCCAGTGAGTCACGTTTTTTTCTGTCCCTTTCTCTTGCTGAAGGTGTGTTTGTCCATCACACCTGCAATGTTGGCTCTCAATGTAAGCAGAAAACAGAAGTGTAGCATTCTGTTTTCGAGTTTGATTGTTCTATTTTATTAAGGCATTTCTATGTGAATTAGTTATAAAATGGTTTGCCCTTGTGTACCCCCTGCCCTTCCCAGAGTGGATCCTTCCCTGAGCCCCTTTGTCCAAGTTTTCCTGCCGTTTCACCTGTCTGTCAGAGATGTCAATCACCCTTCTCCCCACCACTTCACCTGTCAATCTTCCCTCTGTCTTTATCTGTCACCTCAGCCCTGCCCTGATCCTTCAGGAAATTTCTGTATCAATCACCAGAGCTTTCACAGGTGATTTGTCCATTAGANCAGCTTCAGCAGAGGGAATCAGTAGAACAATGGTATTCACAGAATCACAGAATGGCAGGATCACTGGGTTGGAAGAGACCTTCAACATCATCGAGTCCAACCCAGCCCTAACACCTCAATTTAACCCTGGCACCCAGTGCCACATCCAATCTTTTATTAACTACATCCAGGGGTGGTGACTCCACCACCTCCCCAGGCAGCCATTCCAGAACTTTATGACTCTTTCTGTAAAAAACTTTTTCCTAATATCCAACCTATATTTCCCTCAGTGCAGCTTGAGGCTGTGTCCTCTGGTTCTGTCAGTGCTGCCTGGAGAAAGAGCCCAACCCCACCTGGCCACAGCCACCCTTCAGGCAGTTGTAGAGAGTGATAAAGTCACCCCTGAGTCTCTTTTTCTCCAGGCTGAACCCCCCCAGCTCCCTCAGTCATTCCTCACAGGGTTTGTGTTCCCAGCTCCTCTCCAGCCTCGTTGCCTCCTCTGGATGCACTCAAGGCCCTCAATGTCCTTCCCAAACTGAGGGGCCAGAATTGGACACAGCACTCAAGGTGTGGCCTCACCAGTGTGTTCTATATTTTCAGAGAGGGGGAGACAGGTGAAGGAGAGAGAGGAGAAAGCATGGCTGGATCATCAGGTGTCCAAGTAAAATGCTGCTTGTGAGGGCACAGATGCCCAAATCTTCACAAGGGCAGCACGTGGCACTGCTGTTTGTGGCTGTCCCAGCCAGCCCAGAACAGCTCTCCTGACTCAGTGGCCGGTGCTCTTGTTCCACACAACTGAGCTCACAGCCTGGCACAGGGGATGTCTGCTCTTGTGAAACAGTGTCCAGCTTCAAATGTCAGATGATGAGGTAATTCCTATTCACGTTTGTTTGTTCCACCTTTGAAGGGAGAGAGAGGAGGAAGACATCTATTCCTGTAGAATTTGTCATACATGTAAGCAAAAAAAAATTTACCGCCCCCGTCTTTCTCAATGTGGAGTTAATTTTTTTTTTTTAATCATCTTAAAAGGAAAGAGACTTTATGCCATTAAAATCTCAAGGTAATAAACTGCTTAGCATGAAGTTGGGATACCTTTTGGTCAGTACTTCGTGTTCAGGCCCATCACAAAATCTCTGCTGCATTGTTCAAGGAGTGTGAGAAGGTCTTGCTGTACTGAGAAGAAGTACAGAACTTGTGGCTGTACCAGAAGCTCTGGATTTCCTCTGGGGTAAAAAAAAACCCAACAAAACAACAAAGAAGAAGAGAAGAAAAAAAGTGAAGAAGGCTTTTATGTAAGCACAGATTGCTTGCAAAGGGAAATGGATATCATTTTCTAGACCTAACTGCGCCATTAGTAGAATGGTTTTGGAAAAAAACACTCAGAATGTTCCCATTTTCCAGCTACCAGAAAGCTTTTAGACTATTTTGTATGGCCCAGAGATTGTATTTTGTGAAATAACAAGTACAAGATAGCAGCCTAACATGACCTTAACAATGCTTTTAAAAAAGAAAATCAATTTTCTTAAAAGAAAAAAAAAACTCTAGGAGATGTGTAAAGAACTGATGTGTTTGTTCCCAAGGTGAGAAACCAAAAATATCCCTAGGAATGAACAGATGGCAGGAGGAAAAAGATGTGCACAGGTAAAATAGCTGTAAAATAAATGTGAAAGAGCTGCCTTCCCCAGTCATCACTGATGGCTCAACAGGGGACCTCAGAATCAAAAATGTAATGGGCTATTGATTGTGAGTGAAGAGATCTCTTTACAGGACTGCCACAGATTCCTCCTCTCTGCAGGTCAGGCAAAGGGTGAACCTCTAAAACCATGTAAGGCTGGTGTACAAGGGCACATGTTTATACACCATTAGTGGAACCCCCTGAAGAAGGTGGAGAGGAAATTGTGGTTATTTTGTGCTACAAAGGCAGTGACCTTGGAGATGAAAGACAGCCTTCCTTTGCCAGCTGAAGGCAAAGAATCCCCTGGCTGAAGCATGAAATAAATGAGTTTAGAGGAACTTGGATATCCACCAATACAATGAATGGTGATTGTGGGGAGTAAACTGGGTTTTCATGCCTTTTAATTTAACCCTCCTAACCACAGGGCTCATTTTCCAACGAGAATGAAAGCAAGGACCACAGAAATGCAGACAAATAATACCAGAAGCACAAGTGGCAAGTAATGCAGATAAAGTTTTAGAGAAACATACCTGCATTTAAAGCTTTGGAGTAAATTTTGAGTATATATATATTCACCACTACCCCATGCAGAAGCTCAGGTCGTTTCTGGGAGCAAATCAGCATGAATGAGATGTTTCTGACTGTTAAAATTTCAGTAGTTCTTTTTCAGTAGGGCCATTGAAAGTGACCAAGCTGAAGGAGGGAAATCTTTCTTTTAAATCTGGCAGGTGAAGGCAAACCAAGTGAACACCTTGCTGTTGTAATTTTGTCTGCAGTTCAGCCTGCATGGTGTTATTCTGCAGAAATGTTAAGTTTTTAGTGTGTGCATCATTCCTAGTTAATTCAAGGTTTGTATAGCCCCTGTCTATGCTGGGAGAGCCAAAGAAACAGAGCTGACAACTGTGACAGAGCACAAAGCTGGGGAAAGTTTTCTTAAACTATTGTACTTTTTAAAACTTTTATTAAACTTTTTAAAACTATTGTAAGATTCCCCAAATACCCTGATTTTTGTTTGTATCAAATAGCCACCTTCAAGCCCCTCTGACACAGAAAGCAACAAAATAATTAAATTAAGTCCTTCTCTGAGGATCAGTCTCTGGTTCTCTGATGGAGGTTTGCCTTTTTGCTGGCTTTTTTTCCTGCCTTTTTTTCCCACAGGGACATCACAGCCATCATTCCATCAAGAGGGACATCAAACTCTCCCTGGCAATCCACCCAGGGCTCCAGTGTCAGCACTAAGTTTTGTGTCTTGGACAGGTGGATTGATGACACAGCTTTGGAATTTTAGGGGGATCATTCCTGGCTCTATAGTCAAAAAGGTGGATTTTCCCCTCAAACTCTAGATAATGTTTTTGTTCTAGTGAGGAGCTATGATTTGTCCACAGATTTTGTACTAAAAAAAAATTTTAGAAGGTTGAAATGCAATTTTGTCAGCGCTATTGTTATAAATCTGTAATTGTTATGCTATGCAAGCTAATGAAATAGTCCAAATGCCTTTAAAATCCAAAAAGCCAGGCTCTTAATCAGGGTGAGGCACATGTGCATTGCTTCAATAAAATTCCCAAGACCTGTGAGCTGCTCCTTACAGACTCAGCTGGAAGGAAATTATCTTCAGGGATATCTTTATCTCCCTGCAATAATTCAAATGATCATTGGAACAATCACTGATACAAGCAAGATTACTCCCAAGCAATGTCTTGAGCATAAATCAGGGCAGTTGACATAAGTGCAATCTGACTTACATCTATACATCAAAACCAGGAACATGGAGCCATAATGTGCTCTTGAACAGAAGACACAAGCAAGATACACAAAATTTTATGGCTCTCATCCATTTTACTGAGATTTCCCTGTGCTCTGTGCACTGCTGTTTTCAAATTTACCTGGTTTCTTTTTTTTTACCTTTTTTTTACCAAATTTACCTGGTTTCTTTTTTTTTTACTTAGATTCCCCTCTGCTAATCCCGTGTTTTAACTGAAGCCAAATTTTGCAGAGCAAATCAGATGAGTAAATGTGATAAAATGTCAGTATATAATGAAAGCAGGACTCTCAACTATATTTTGAAAAACTTGCAAATTTTGGTACGTGTGGAGTTTTCCTCATATCTGTCTCTTCTTTTAATGATTTTAAGAAACTATTTAGCTGATAAAAATATGTACAAAGACTAATTGAAGCACTTGAAATAAAGCTTGTATTCAAAAATCTTTAAATAGTGGACAGAAATTTAACCCCAGCTATGTTTCAATTAGATCTCAAATCCCAGGTATTCATCACCGCAGAAAATTATCCACAACAGGCAGAAAATGACACAGAATTTTATGGCTTCTTACAAGGAAAAACTACAATAGCAAATGAAATTGAATACATTTGTGCATATCAGCACAAATGTCAGTGGAACATTTTACTTTCATGTGAAAAGTAAAAAGAAAAAAATTGTCTACATTTAAAAAAAAAGAGTTTACTAGAGGGTAGCATGAGTTTAGCAATTTTCCTTCAATGTTATTTTAAATGAAGGGGTTTTGTGGATGCTCAGAATTCTTTCTAACACAGGATTTAATCACATTTCTCCATCATTTAGCACAGGCAATGAACAAGGCATCTTAATTTCTCTATGCACCCAAACATGATGGAAATGTTGCCCACTATGAGCACAGTGATGCACTTTATCAGCAGAGAGAAGGACAGAAAGGAATTAGAAAAATAAATGCAGTCAATGTTCACGTGTAAAAAAAAAATGAACAAAAAATTTCTTCCCAACTCTTATTCCTTTTTCTTACTGCATGAAAACAGCCACAAAAGTTTTTAAGGCATTAGTTCTATATTTAAACATTCCCCTATTTGTTTCAGGAATGTTGGCATTGTTTTTCAGATTTGAAAATATGGGGGAGCAAAGTCTTGTGTGTGCTGGAAAGGCAAGAGCTGAACCAGGTGAAATTTTACCCCGTTCACAGGCACTGCACTTGCTCCTGAGTGACAGCACAGCTGCATTCAAACAAAATGCTTGCTTATTATAATATTTATTAACATTTAAACTATCCTAATCCCAAGTGAAAGCAAATTTTCTCTCTGGTTCTGCAGGAGGAAAGGAGAGGGGAGGAAAAGGGAAGAGGA
>VWZV01005848.1:1132-22937 GCA_013397155.1 Irena cyanogastra | reverse complement strand
TCCCCAGAGCTGTCCCCAGGCCGCTCCCTCCGCAGCAGCAGCCGCCCGTAGGTGCCCCCGGCCTGGCCCTTGGTCAGGCGCCCGGGGTTGATGCAGACACAGCCCAGGACGTCCTGCAGGGGACAGGGGACAGAGGACAGGGGACAGAGGTCATGGGATGGAGGGGACCTGGGGGTCAAAAATCCGTGGGTACAGCAGAACTGGGACCCCACANAGGGGACAGAGGTCATGGGATGGAGGGGACCTGGTGGTCAAAAATCCGTGGGTACAGCAGAACTGGGACCCCACAGCCCACCCAGCCCCCAAAAGGCAGCAGGTCCAGGTGATTTGGGACCCCACGGCCCCCAAAAGGCAGCAGGTCCAGGTGATTTGGGACCCCACAGCCCACCCAGCCCCCAACAGCCGCTGGTTCCGGGAGATTTGGGCCCGGCCCCCAGCCCCAGTCCCGGCCCTTCCCGGGGTTTTTCCCGCTGGAATTCCGGGGGTCCCAGCTGACCTTGACGAAGAAGCGCAGCTCGGACGGCGTCACCAGCACGTCGGGGGTCACCGGCAGCGCCGCGAACGCCGCCGCGGCCTCAAAGTCCACGTTGAGCTCCTCGGAGGGCGGGTACAGGGGGTAGAAACTGCAGGGGCGGTTTGGGGGAGGAAAAAGGGGGTTTGGGGAGGACAAGGCCATTTTTTGGGAGGTTCTCACCTGCGCTGGGTCAGGACGTGCCGCAGGATCCGCGTGAAGCGGTCGGAGATCCCGGAGGAGCTGTGGGAGGAAGGGGAGAGAAATGGGTGAGAAAAGGGAGGAAATAGGGAAAAATGTATGGGGAAAAAGGGGAAAATGGGAAAGGAAAATGAGGTGAAAGAGGGGATTTGGGGGAGAAGGGAAGGGAGAAAAGGCAGAAGAAAAAACGGTGTAAAAAACAGGAAAAAGCTAAAAAAGGGGGGGAAGATTAAAGAAAGGGGGGGAAGTTAAACAAAAAGGGAAAAAGGTTAAAGAAATGGGGAAAAAAGGTCAAAAAAAGGGGAGAAAGGTCAAAAAGAGGCACCTGCTGATCTCCTCAGCCCCCATGTGGAAGAGGAGGTCGGTGGAGGTGAGGCCGAAGACGACGCCGTCGATGTCCAGGGTGCAGGGCTCTGGCACCAGGAGCACGCGCTGGAAGCACGGACACGGGGCTGGACATCCAGGACAGCCCTGAGAGCCCCAGAACGCCCCAAAGCCGCCCCAGAACGCCCCAAATCAGCCCTAAATCACCCCAAAACTGCCCCAACCCCACCAGGTTTTCCTTAAGCCCCCAAAATGCTCCCCAAAACCCCCGGGCCTGAGCTGGATTTTCTGCAGGAACATCAAATGTGCTCCTGAGGGATAAAGAATGATTAAATGAAGGAATTTTAACCCAAAAAAGGGCTGGGAGGGGCGCTGGGAGCTCTGGAATTCCAGTCCCAAATCCTCTGTCCCCCATGGCAGCAGAAAAAGGAGGATTTCAGCCCAAATCCCAGCTGGGGCTTGCCAGGTCGGGTTGGAGCTCCTGGCAATTCACGTTTTTGGGGGGAAAAGCGGAATTTCGGGGCCGGTACCGCTCTGTCCTCCTTGGGCAGGTCCGGGAAGGGGAAGGGCGGCTGCGGGTACACGAAGTCGTGGGAGACGTCCCGGAGCGAGGGCACCAGCACGAGCTGGGAGCCAGCACTGGGGAGAAGAGGGAAAAACGGCACTGGGGGGGAAAAATGAGCGAATTTTGGGGGGAAAAGCGGCGGTTCTGGGGAAAAAGCCCCGTGGGAACGGGGAATTTGGGGCCGTTTCTGTGCCCACCTCCTGGTGCCCTCGATGATGGTCCTGAGGCAGAGCCGGAACACGTCGGAGAAGGGGCTGAGGAGCTGGCAGCTCTGGGATGGGGGAGGACAGCGGGATTGGCACGATTTCCGTGGGTTTTGGGGGTCTGGAGCTGCCCCAAATCCGCAGGGATTGAGGGGATTTTGGGGGGATCCCTCCTCACCTCCACCTGCTCGTGTTTGGCGTCCAGGAACGGCCCTAACTGCAGAAAAACCAGCCAAGAGCCACTTTAAATCACCCCCCAAAAAAGAGAATTTTTAATAATTCTCATCAATAAACCCTGATTTTAGTCCACATCCCCAAAATTTCAGGGCAAAATGAGACCAGAAAGGGGAAATTGCTGAAATTGATGCATTGTGCCCAGGCAGGGAATCAGAATTTGACTCCAAGGGCAGCATTTGCTCTTAAACTTGAGCTTTTCTGCCACTTCGGGATGAGAAATGGGGATTTGGGGATTGCTGGGTGAAAAATGAGAGGCTTTGGGCACTTTTAGGGTGAAAAATGAGATTTTAACCTGAATTTTGAAGGGTTTGGAGCCTCCCAAGCGTTTCGAGGCTGCAGGGTCAGGGTGAGAGGTGCAGCATTGGGTTAATAACGATGAAGGTAATTAAATATTCATCGTTAATGGGGGATTAATTGGGATGCCCTCACCAGGACACAAACGTCGGGGCGGTCACGGGCCACGACGTCCAGGAGGTCACTCAGGGGCTCGAAGGCGACGCTGTCCGAGGGCGTGAAGGGGCCACAGGCCACCAGCACCATCCTCTGCTCTGGGGGAAAGCCAGTTTTGGGGGAAAAAAGGGGAAGTTTGGGGGCAAAAAGGGGGTTTGGGGGAAAAAGGGGAAGTTTGGGGATAGATAGGGATGGAAAATGTGGGGGTTTGGGGGACAAAAATGGGGACGTGGGGACAAAAGGTGGAGGCCCCAGGGCTCACCTGCCATCGGCTCCGTGGGGGTGTGGAAGGGCAGAGGGATCCCCTGTGGGAAAGGCAGGAATGTCCCCAAATGCCCCAGTTCTACCCCATTCCACCCCTAATGCCCCAATTCCACCCCGTTCCACCCCAAACGCCCCCGTCCCACCCCAACTCCCCCCGGGAGCGGGGTCACCTCATAGAGCTTGGTCACCACCATCCTCCTGCCCGTGCTGTTGATCCCTTCCAGCGCCACCACCTGCGGGACACCGGGGTTGGGGGAAAACGGTGGGAAACTGGGAAAAAGGGTGGGAACGGGGGAAGGGGCAGGGAGGGAAGGGGGGATCCCCCAAAGCCGCACCTGTCCCGGGAACAGGGAATATTCCGGAAGCTCCGAGAGGTCCAGCGGGACCTGGGCCCCCCCCGAGTGCTCCCTGTCCCCCACCAGCAGCACGGATTTGGCGTTGAGCTTCCCGTTCCCGTCACAGCCGATCTGCCCCAGCACCGTCACCGGCTCCTGCGGGACCCGGCAGGGGTTTCACCCCAAAAGGGGAGGGGGTTCTCCCCAAAACGGGAGGGGGTTACCCCAAAACAGGGGGGTTTCACCCAAAACGGGGGCTGGGGTCTCACCTGAGCCGGGAGCGTGGCCGAGCTGAAGCCGTCCAGGCCGTGGTGCCTCCGCAGGACCTCCCCGAGCTCCTCCACCCGCCCGGCCAGCGCTGGGAGGGGACCCCGGTGTCACCAGACAGCCCCTGACCCCGACCCCAACCCCTGCAGGGCTGGGAAGGGACCCCGGTGTCCCCACACAGCCCCTGCCCCCCACAGCCAGGGTGTCCCCGGTGTCCCCACACGGCCCCTGCCCCCCACAGCCAGGGTGTCCCCGGTGTCCCCACACGGCCCCTGCCCCACACAGCCAGGGTGTCCCCACATGGCCCTTGCCCCCCACAGCCAGGGTGTCCCCACCTTCCCGCACGTCCAGCGCCTTCTGGAACATGAACCTGTAGGGTTTGCTGAGGCTCTGCTCGGGGCAGCCGAAGATTCTGACGGCGCAGCCGCCGCGGCCGCTCCAGGCCGGGCCCTGCACGGAGCCAAACGAGGCCACGACCTCGCCCCGGCCCCCACGGGACGAGTATTTCTGGGAGGGGGTGACGCTGTGGGAACAAGAAAGCCAAGGGTGATTGGGGCCTGGAGCTGTCCCAGCCTGAAACTCCGTGGATTTTGGGTTTTCCTCTTTTCCGTTTCCCCTGTTCTGAGCACGGAAAGGTAAATAGAGCTTAAGGGATGAATTCCCTGATCTGTGAGCAGGACATTTTAACAAGGTTCGGTGGTTTCTGTTGATTAACGAGGCTTTAAAAATGACAAGCGTTTGTAGCTTTAAAGACTTTGTAATTGCAAGAAGCTCAGTGGGGTTTTAAAATCCCCCCTAAATTTACAGAACTTCTAAAATGCTCCACCTCGACTTCCATAATGGCGTGGTTTTAAGGGAAAGGAAGGAAGAAAAGAGGGAAAAGGGGTGATTTGTGCAGCTGTGACTCAGGGCAGCCCCCAGGAGCCCCGACCCACCTCGGGGAGAAGCTGCCGGGGGAGAAGAGCCCGTAGGGGCTGCGGGACGACGGCGCCCGCTTGGGCCGGGGCGTCTCCGGCGTGGAATTGCTGCGTTTCTGGGAGCCCTGCAGGGACAGGCACAGGAAAAGGATTGTTCCCAGGCTGCTTTGGAGGCAAACCCCGCGGATTTGGGGCCATGCCCACCTTGGATGGGGTGGTGTAGGCGTCCAGCAGCTCGTCCTCCTGATCCTCGCTGAGGCTGACGCTCGTTAAGGGGCACCAATGCTCCTGGTTTGGGGTGAAGCCCCCCCGGGAGCCCCAAATCCAATAATTCCTCCCGTTCCCAGGCCCCCGTGGGGGATCTGTGACAGCTCACGGGACCCCATTCTCTGCCAGCCCCCCAAACCGCCCGGGATGTCGCCGGGATGTCGGGATACAGCTCCTGCAGCGAGTGGATGTCGTGGAGGAGCCCCCGGCGCTCGTCCCGCCCGCGCCGGCCGCGGCTGCCACGCTTGGCCAGCACCTGGGGCAGCAGGGCAAGCAGGGGCGTGAGTGCTCCCCGCCAGCCCGGGGCTTTTGGGGTGCAGGGGGGAACTGGGGACCCCCACCTCGTGCTCGAAGGCGTCGAGGCCCTCGGGGGTGAGCCGGGGGTCGAGGTCTTTGCTGGTGACGAAGGCCAGCAGCTCGTTGGCCAAGGCCACCGGGCCCAGCCCGTGGCTCAGGCACAGCTCCACCACTGTGGGGAGAAGGGGGGTGAGGGGCCCCCCAAATCCCATCCCCAAACCTTTGGGTCCCCCCCAATCACCCCCTCAATCCTTTGTGTCCCCCAAAACCCAGCAGGTCCCGAAATCCTGCCCCCGACAACAACCCCCCCCGACCNCCCCGGAGCCCTCACGCTTGTCGGGCACTTCCTCGCCCTCGCAGCGCAGCTCGAAGAGCCGCAGCTCCCTCAGCACCGCCTCGGCTGTCACCGGCTCCGGGCCCCGCTCCGGCTCCGGCTCCGGCTCCATCCCCGGCTCCGCCCTGGCCGCNGCCATGGCCGCGCTCGAACCGCGCGGGCGCGACTCCGTGAGGGAGGGGGCGTGGCCACGCCGTATAAGGAGAAGAGGCGTGGCGAAGGCGGGGAAAAGGGTGCGGGTATTCAGATTTAGACACAGCGAACCAATGGGAGCTGATAGGCGGGCAAAGGGGCGGGACCGGCGTGCTCCAAGCACCGCCCATCCGAGTGGGAGGGGAAAAGGCGGGGAGGAAAAAAGGGCGGGAAAATTCGCGCCCTCAGAGCGCTGAGGGGGCGGGGCTGAGGCGGCTCTGAGGGAACGGACCCCGGCTGGAACTGGGCCTGAGGGGTGGAACCGGATCAGGAGGGTTCGAACCGGCTCTGGGGAGTGGAACCGGCTCTGGGGAGTGGAACCGGCTCTGGGAGGTCCTGCTCGGGCCCAGGAGTCACACCTGCCCCCAGGGATTCTGACCCCGGTCCGGGATCCCCTCCCTGCCCAGCCCCTCTTCCCCCCTGAGTCATGGCAGCCTCGTCCTGCACCCCCTGCCCAGGAGACACCCCTGGGTTTTAAGTCACAACCACCAAAATATCCCAAATATAAATGAATATAACCCCAAATCTGTGATCTACAAGCCAAGACAACCCCTAAACCTGTTATTTCACAGTACCTCGAGATCCCCTCAACCCCTGTCTTGAGAGGGAGAAAGAACTGCCAGAAAAAGGAGTTTCAATTTAAATAAGTTTTTTTTTCTTTGATTTTGATATAATTTTTAATTTATACAATAAAAAAATCACTTTATGGCACCCGGGGCAGCAGATCCCTGAAGCGAAGGGCGACGGCCGGGCTCCGTCAGCACAAGAGGCACCAAAATCGGGAGGATTTGCCCCAAAAGGGCCGAGCGTGAGGCGGGGGAGGGACGGGGGGCTTTGGCAAAGCTCGGGGGGGGTCCCGTGTGACCCCCACCCCACTCCCCATCCAGCCTTTTCTACTGAAAAAAGCCAAAAAAAGGGGAAAACCGGCGGGGGGTCGTGGAAGGCACTTGGAGGGTCCGGTCAGGCGAACATGGTGAGCTGCAGCCACTGGGGAGAAGGAGGAGGAGGAGAGGGTGAGGAAAGTGTGGGAAAAGCAAGAGGAGGAAGAGGAGGAGGAGAAAAAGGAGGAGGAGGAAGAGGAGGAAGGCACCAGTACCTGCAGCAGGTCGAAGGTGACGACGCCGTCCTGGTCCACGTCCATGGCTTGGAAAAACCCTGAGGGGAGGGAAAGGCATTGGGATTTGGGGGGAAGTTTCATTTCTGAGGGAAGAGTGTGGTCAGGATGGGTGAAATGATTTGGGATCGAGGTAGGAGGGACCATTTGGGATCACTGGGGATCCCTCAGAACTGCGTGGGAGGGACAGTTTGGGATCACTGGGGATCCCTCAGGACTGCATGGGAGGGATTGTTTGGGATCACTGGGGATCCCTCAGGACTGCGTGGGAGGGACAGTTTGGGATCACTGGGGATCCCTCAGGACTGCATGGCAGGGATTGTTTGGGATCATTCGGGATCACTCAGGAAGGCATGGGAGGGACCATTTGGGATCCTTTGGGACCATGGGGGTGCTCACGGAACATGGTTTCCAGGCGCACGAGGCAGCAGACGAAGCTGTCGAAGTCCAGGGCCAGGTCAGGCTCGGCGTAGCGGGTGATGAGCAGCTCGTGCAGCCTCTTGTTCAGCCGGTACCCTGGGACAGGGGACACCCCGGGGGTCACCTGGGGTCCCCCCGGGCGGGGCAGGGGCCCATGGGGGTCCCCGGGGGTCACCTGCGGCCTCCAGCGCCAGGCGCAGCTCGTAGGCGCTGATGGAGCCCGACTTGTCCAGGTCGAACTGGCGGAAGATGCTCTGGCAGGAACAGCCCCCCAAAGGAACAGGAGTCACTCGTGAGGGGAGACCCCAAAACACCCCAGTGTACCCCAAAATGGAGGCCACCCACGAATAGAGACCCCAAAGTCTTCACCCCACACCCCAACACTCCCCAAAAAGGGGGGAAAACAGTGGGGGGGAGGGGGTCTGCCATGAGAGGAGAGCCCCCAAAATCCCCCCACTGAACTCCAAACCCCCCGAAGCTGGGAGAGCCCCCAGACCCACCAGGTAGTTGCGGATGCGGTTCCAGAGGACGTTGAACTCCACCAGTCCCAGCTTCCCGTTCCCGTCTTTCTAGGGGAGGGGGGTTAAGGAAAGGGGGCTCCAGGGGTCCCCCCCGAGCCCCCCCAGCCCATGGCCAGAGGATACGTCCATCAGGTTGACCATGCTCCGGCAGGACTCGGTGCTGAAGCCCTTGGTCCGCAGATCTTTGTCTGGAATTTGGGTGTTAATGAGGGACAGGGTGTTAACGAGGGGGACGGGGTTAATTGGGGTGGAACCCCCCAGTCCCGGCCCGGCTCGGCTCACGTTTGGCGATGATGCGGTTGAGGATGGTCTGGAGCTCGGTGACGCTGATCTCCTGGTCCTGGGGAGGGGACATGGGGTGGCACCGGTGTCACCGCCGAGCAGCGACATCATCGGTAACCAATGACGTCATGGCCAACAAATGACATCACAGCCAACCAATGACATCCCACCCAACCAACGACATCACCGACAGCCTGCTGCCCATGACGTCACCACCCTTACCGGCCCTGCCAGCTGCCTGAAGAGCTGCTTGAAGTTCTCATCGATTTCGCTCTCCCTCAGCACTTTCTGGGGGAAAAGCGGCCGTTTCGGTAACCGCCCCGCCGCGGCGCCCCGCAGGCCCGGCCCCCCGGCCCCGGCTGACCTCGTCCGGCAGCGTGGCCTGGACCTTGTCGTCCATCTCCCTGCGGACAGACACAGAGAGGCTGAGCGCGGGCGCGGCGCGCGCTGGCCGGCGCTGCCGGGGCGGCTCTTACTCGGTGCCGGCTCTCTTCTCCGAGAAGACGCGGAGCACGAAGTCGCCCTCCTTGTTGGGCTCGAAGGTGGAGGGCACCACGATGTACTCGCCGGGCGGCAGGCGGAAGCGCGTGCTCACCTCGCGCAGGTTGATGAACTGCTCGGAGCGCGCGCGCGACGCGTTGGCCAGGAAGAACTCTCGCTTCAGGTGCACGCCCGACCTCCCCACGTACTGCGGGCAGCGGTGGGGAACGCTCCAAATCCGCCCCAAAAACACCTCAGAAACACCCCCGGGGCGTCCTGCCCTGGAGCGGCACCGCCAGCGCGTGGTACCCACCTCAGGAGGAACCTGTGGGGAAAGAGGGACGCCAGGGGACCTCAGTTGGTGACAGCTGGCACCAGCTGATCCCACTCAAGGCCGGTTGGGCCCAGTCAACGCCGTTACCTCGTAGACAGCGAAGCCGATGGTCTCCATGTCCTTGCCGTAGCGGCGCTCGCGGCGCCGGTGCTTCTGCATGAGCGCCAGCAGGAAGCTGCAGCCCGGCTCCCGCCCGCCGTCCTCGTCCCTGTCGTCGTCCACCTCCTCCAGCTGGATCTTGAACTGGGGGTTGATCCAGAACGTGGCTGCGGAGGGGCAGAGGAGGCTCAGCGGGCGCCAGGCCCCGCGGGCCCGGGGCCATCTCCCCCGTCGTACCGGGGTAGTTGCGGCAGCCGCCGGCGGTGCTGCCGCGCCGCCACGTCCCGTCGTAGAGCTGCGTGTTCCACTTGCGGAACTTGCGGGACTGCAGTGCGTCCGGGGTGAGGTTGCAGATCTCCAGGCGGGTGAATTCCCGCAGGAAATCCCGGAAGGACATCCTGCAGGAAGAGTTGTCCCTCATTTCTGGGCGCAAAACGGCCAGGAAGAGGGGTTTGAGTTGAACTTTTCCTACCAGAATTCCCCATCCTCCATCTTGACCATGAGCTGCTGGCGCAGCGCCGGCTCCACGGCGTGCCACTCGGCGGAGCTGCGGGGACAGCGGGGTCAGCAGGGCCAGGCCCTGGGTCGTTACCGCTAATGAGCCTCGCGCTAACGAAGCCTCACCTGTCGCTCCAGGCGCCCGTCCACTCCACCTCTCCCCAGGGATTGCGCATGCGGATGAGCTCCAGGGCCTGCCCGCGGTACGGGATCTGCGGACGGCGCCGTCAGGGCCGCGCCACCCAAAATCCGCCGTCTTCCCCCCAAACCGGCGCCGGCCCTCACCTGCTTGGCGCCGGTCACCGAGTAGGCGTGGCCCTTCACCAGCTTCTTGAAGGTCACCGCCTCCATGTCGAAGGCGCTCGTTATCTGCGAGGAGCCACCACGGCGTTACTGAGGGAACGACCCCGATGCCGCCGCTTTTCCCCCAAAATCCCCGGGGTGACTCACGTCGATGGAGCAGCCGAGCAGGGAGCCGCGCTCCAGCGCCTTGAGGATGATCTGGTAGAGGTCGGCCGGGGGCCGGCGCAGGTCGAACCACTCGGTGACGCCGCCCGTGAAGTCCTCGAAGCCCTCGGAGGTGCTGCCCCCCGACAGCGCCTCGTAGCACCCGTTCACCCTGCGCGGCACCGGGGGCGGTTTTTGGGGGGCTCTGCCCCAAAACGGGCACGGGGGGCGGGAGGGGAGGGGCCGTACTTGGCGTAGGCCTTTTCCAGCAGCGCGCTCCAGAACTCGGAGCCCTCGGCCGAGTGCACGAAGAGCAGCTTCCCGTCCTTGGTGGGCAGGTAATCGTCCACCACCACGTCCAGCCACTCGCCGAACTGCCAGATNACCTCTCCCCAGGGATTGCGCATGCGGATGAGCTCCAGGGCCTGCCCGCGGTACGGGATCTGCGGACGGCGCCGTCAGGGCCGCGCCACCCAAAATCCGCCGTCTTCCCCCCAAACCGGCGCCGGCCCTCACCTGCTTGGCGCCGGTCACCGAGTAGGCGTGGCCCTTCACCAGCTTCTTGAAGGTCACCGCCTCCATGTCGAAGGCGCTCGTTATCTGCGAGGAGCCACCACGGCGTTACTGAGGGAACAACCCCGATGCCGCCGCTTTTCCCCCAAAATCCCCGGGGTGACTCACGTCGATGGAGCAGCCGAGCAGGGAGCCGCGCTCCAGCGCCTTGAGGATGATCTGGTAGAGGTCGGCCGGGGGCCGGCGCAGGTCGAACCACTCGGTGACGCCGCCCGTGAAGTCCTCGAAGCCCTCGGAGGTGCTGCCCCCCGACAGCGCCTCGTAGCACCCGTTCACCCTGCGCGGCACCGGGGGCGGTTTTTGGGGGGCTCTGCCCCAAAACGGGCACGGGGGGCGGGAGGGGAGGGGCCGTACTTGGCGTAGGCCTTTTCCAGCAGCGCGCTCCAGAACTCGGAGCCCTCGGCCGAGTGCACGAAGAGCAGCTTCCCGTCCTTGGTGGGCAGGTAATCGTCCACCACCACGTCCAGCCACTCGCCGAACTGCCAGATCTGGGGGGGACGAGGAGGAGGAGCCCCTGGTTTATCCAGGGAAGGAGATTTTGGGGGGGAAACGCCCGGTTTGGGGTCCCACAAGGCAGCGGGGAAGTGGAGTCGCCACAATGGGAGGGGGACACGAGGAACAGGGTGGGGAAAGGGCCCAAAATAGTGGGGGATCCTCCCAAAACTGGGGGTGTGACCGAAATGGTGGAGGGAATCCTTAAAACACTGAAGGGTCACCCCAAAATTGAAGAGCGAAGCCCTTAAACTGTAGGGGAGCCCCTTGAAATGGTCAAGGGGAGGCCTAAAAATGTGAAGAAAGCCCCAAAACGGTGTGGGAGCCTCTCAGAACGACAAGAGGAGGCCTGAGGTGATGGTGGCAGCCCCAAAACGTTGGGATTTGCACTCACACTGGCAGAGGGGAGCCCCGGGGCCGGGCTTTGCTGACCTGGAAGTGGAAGATGCCGGCGTAGCCCTGCTGGAAGCTCTGCCCGTGCGGCACCACGCGGTGCAGGAGGGTCTCGTTGAGCGTCAGCGAGGCGATGGCCGCCAGCAGCCAACAGTCACCTGGGCGGGACCAAAACCGCCAAATTCCTGCCAAAACCGTCCCCCAAACCCCGCGGACCTGGGGCAAAGGAGGAGGGCTCCTCACCCAGCGCTCCCTGGCAGATGTCGGTGCGCGTGGCTCCGTCCACGATGAACTGCGGGCGCGGGCACAGCTCCTGCGGGAAAGCCCCAAAATTCGGGACGGTCCCATGTTCCCGGGGGTTCCCGCGAGGACGGGGACGGGCCCGGGCTCACCGTGGGCCTCTTCCACTGCACGCCGCGGGTTTTGGAGGAGCCGGGGCCCAGCTCGCGGAAGCCGAGGGAGGCGGCAGCCGGGGGGAAGGCGGGGTCCCGGAACAGGGTCCCGGAGCGGCGGCACTCCTCGGCCAGCTGCCCGAAGTCCTGGCCCAGGTAGCGCACGGCGTTGTCGTGCCGGCCCAGCCCCAGCTCCTTGGCCCGCTGGCGCTGCACCTGCGCCGAGACACCGGTGCAGAACACCGGCACCACGGGCGGCTCCGCCATCCTGCGGGGTCGGGGAAAATGCGCTCAGGATTTGGGGAAAATGCTCGGGATTTGGGGGGAAAACGCGCTCGGGATTTGGGGGGAACATTTGCATGTTCCACGTGGGGATGGGGATTTGGGAGGGACTGGGGTTCCTGGGGGAGAATTTGGGGTTTTCAGTGGGGAATTTGGGTTTTTTTTTAGGGGGGAATTTGGGGGAGAAATGGGAAAAACACGCTTGGGATTCAGGGAGAAGTGGGGTTGGGACTTGAGTTCTGCACGGGGATGAGGTTTTGGAGGGGATTTGGGGTTTTGGGGGAGGAATTTGGGGTTTTTCCCCCAGATTTGGAGTCCTGCCCATGTCGGCTTGGAGAAAACAGGGGTGATTTTGCTGAGTTGAGAGTGATGCTGGTTTTGGGGCAAAGAGCAGGAATTCTGGGGGCAGGGAAGCTCACACAGGTCCCAAATCCTGGGGTTTCACCTCGAAATGGCCCTGCCCGACCCGGGACAGCCCCACAGGCTGAGGAAACGAGGGGAAACTGCCCCGAACAGGTCGTGCAGGTTGAGGTGCGGCCGCGGGTGCGGCGCAGCCCCGGGTCCAACCCCAAGGGCCTTCCTCGTGCCCTGGGGAGGTCCATTAAGCACTGGGGTGGCTAATTAAGCACTAGGCATGTTAATTAAACGCTAATCAGAGCCACCATGGAGGGACAGAGCCGTGCCAGGGGTAGGGGCAGCGCAGCCCCCCCAGATGAGGCCAAACATGGGGGGTTTCTGTCACCCCACACTCAGCATGGCCCTCAGGTGGAGGGTCAGGGACACCCCAAACTCGGGGACTGTGCCCCAAAACTGCAGAAATTAACCCCAAAAAGGGGGAGAGGGGGAGTCCAACCCACCCTCCCGCCCAGGGGTCCCCCCAGTTCCCTGTGACCCCTCCTGGACAGTGCCAGCTCCCCTTTCCCCCCTGCCCACGTACGTTTTTGGGGTGAAGTGGGCAGAAATCCCCTCTTTTCACCCCGTCCTGGGTGCCTGGAGCCCCGGCAGGTGCCGTGGGGCGAGGGCTGGGCCCGGCTGCACCCCAGCTGCCACTTCTGCCCTGCTGCCGGGGAGGAAACGCCGGAAAAGAATTAAAACCCCAATGAAAACCACCGAAGCTCCAGCAAAACCAGCAACAACCCCCATTCCCCCTCCCCGAGGCAGCTCCCACGCCCCAAAATCCCCTTTTTTGGCTAAACCACGGCTCAGGGGTGGGGTGGGGGAGCCCCCCCCGGCTCCCACCCCTTTCCCGGCGGCGGCCAGGGAAGGGAACAGGCCCCGGGGGCAGTTTTTGCCCGTTCTGCCGGGGTTTTGCCCCGTTCCGGAGTTGTGTAAGCGCCGCGAGCCCCCGGGCGCGGGGTCTGGAAGCGCTCCCGCTGTGTCACCGGCTGTCCCCGGCCGTCCCCGGCTGTCACCTCCCGGGGCCCGCTCCGTACCTCAGCCTGCGGGGGCGGCGCTCCCGGGCTCGCCGCTTTTTGGGGGAAAACGCGGCAAAAGCGAATTTCTCACCCCAAACTTCCTCGAGCAAGAAGGCGCGGCCGCCCCCGCCCCCCCCCGAGANATCTGTGGGGTGGGTGGGACACGTGTGACACACTTGCCACAGGTGTGACACTTGTGACACGCTCCCGTGGACCCCCCCCAAGTCAGATCCCACTCCCCCTTTTATGCGTTTTTCCCCATTTTTCCCTACAGAAAATTAAAAACAAACAAATTAAGGATTTTTTTAATACGTGCTGCCCGTTTTCAACATTTTGCACAAAAATGGGGAGACAGGAGGGGCCTCAGAGAGAAAAAGAGCAACTCTGGGCAATTCTGAAGGGTTTGGGTGAGAAATGAGACGGAAATGGAAAAAAAAAAACTGAGAAGATATCACCCAAAACCAGCAGCTGGGACAGCAAGAAAGAGACACTTGTGAGCAAAAATGGGGCTTGGGTTAAAAACCCCAAAATTGGTTGTGTAGGAACCAAAGAAAGGGCATTGAGGGGGTGGCACAGCCCCAGTTCCAGCAGGTTTTCCCCCAAATCAGGTGTGGGGCAGCCCCAGTTCCAGGGGGTTGGGGCCAAAAGCAAGAAAAGGGCCAATTTTGGGACAAAATAAAAAAAAAATTGGGGGCAAAAATTTAAAAAAAGTCCAATTCTGGGCCAAAAGCAAAAAGAAGCAAATTTTAGGGTTAAAAAACATGAAAAAAGGCCCAATTTGGGGTCAAACCAAAAAAGGGCCAATTTCCACCCAAAATAAAAGGGAAATGGGTCCAATCTCACTGTAAAATCCCCAGTTTTGATGATTTCTTTGCCCTGGCCCTGTCTGGGCTCTCAGGGTTACCCCAGGGCTGGTTTTGGGTGGGATTTAGGGATTTTGGGTAACGGGATTTGCAGCAATTTGGGAGTGGGAACTGGAGGAGGACTCTGACGGTTTGTGGTTTGACCACCTTTGGGGTTAATTAGGGCCCTGCTTGATTGGGGAGCATCATTAGGGCCCCCACTTCATTAGTGGGGTGTCACTAGGGTTCCCTACTTCATTAATGGAGGCACCATTAGGGTTCCTTGCTTAATTAGAGCCCCCACTTCATTAGCAGGGATATCTTGAGAAGCCCCTGCTTCATAAGCCCCCCCCAGATCGTTACAAGGGCTTCATTAGGGCCCCCTATTTAACTTGGCTGGGAGGGTGTTAGGGCCCCAATTAAGGCAGGGTTTAATTAAGGCCCTAATTAAGGACTCACAGGGCAGGGGGTTGCATCCCTCGTGGGCAGCCGTCAGTGCCATGGCCAGCAGGTCCTGCAAAATGGGGGAAAAAGCTGCTTTACGCAAAAAAACCCCTCAATTCAGGCAAAAAGGCTGTTTTTCTTAAAAAGAACACAATGAGAAGGAGTTTTTGGTAAGACTGACCTTGTCAGAAATCCTGGAGATGAACACCCGCATCATGCTGTCTTCTTGGGGAGGAGAAAAATAACCAGATAATCATTTTTGGGGGCAAAACCGCCCAGTTTGGGAGTTCTGGAATGTGAGGGGAGGTTATACCCGGTTTAGAGGATAGCTTAAAGATCCCTAGAAGAAGAATTAGCATTGAACCCCCAAGTAACCCCAAAAGTCCCCAAACCCAACCCCTTTTAATGCCTAAAAAGCCCTAAAATCCCCCCAAAACTAGACCAAGCGTTTAATCCCCAAAACCTCGGAGTGACCACAGCTTTAACTCGGCCTCGTACCTCTCTGCCGCCCTCGAGCTGCAGGAATTGCCTCTTCCAGCCCCAAATGGGGCCAAGGACAACATTCCCCATGAGAAAAAAAAAGTTAAAATTTTCTTTGGAGTTTAAGTTTTCCTTCTTTGCTCGATTTTAGTGAGATTTAAGGTGCGGACTTTATTTTCTGATGCCCAAACGAGGAAAGGCGGCAAAAGCCCCTCAGGAGCTCTGGCGCTTTCCCGCCTTTTTCCCTCGCCTCACAAAATTAGCCCCACCCCTTCCCGGGACCCGCCTTCTATAGACCGCGAGGCCGCGCCGCCAGCCAATCAGAAGGCGGAGATTGAATAAGCCACCCCTCTTCTCCTAGCCGCTGCTCGTTAAAAGCAGCATCAGCCAATCAGAGATGAGGCGTGCAGAGCAGACGTCGCTGATTGGCTGGGTGCTGTGAGGGGCGAAGTGTGAAGGGAGGGGTGGCTTGGGGGAGTTTGTGAGAGGAAGGGAGTCGGGAACGGCGCTGCGGACACAAAGCCTTGGGTGTGACGCGGGGTACGAGAGAAAGGGGAAAAGAGACAAATCCGGCTCATGTCGGGCCTCTCCACGGAGCTGCCGGGGTCGCTCCCCTCGCCCGCGCCGCCCCTCCCTTAGCAACAGCCGCCGGCCAAGCGGCGTCGCGCGGGGGATTTTTCTGATTGGCCGAGCCCCGCCGCGCCTGGCCAATGAGCGCGAGCCACGGGACCCTGGGCGTCCCCGCCCACCCCAGCGCCGGCTGCGGGGCCGCTCGGACCGTACCAAGCTCGGGCGTGCAGGGGGNGACAGTTTGGGTTCCTGGTGGAGGAGGGGACGCGGATGTGGGGGGTGGGGGGGCGTGAGGGGACCTGAGGGTTTGGGGACATTGAGGGGGGACAGAGGGACAGGGAGGGGACAGAGGGACAGGAAGGGCTCCGGGGGGAGCTGGTGACAAGGAGGTGCCACCTGCGGACACGGTACCTGGTGCCCCCGGGATGTGGGACAGGAGCCAGCGGGGACCCAAGGCGCGGTGAGGGAAGTCCCGGTTTCGGTGCTCACGGGAACCATTGATGAGCTGGAAATCGCCTGGCAGAGCTCCCGGGCCAGCCCCGACCCCCGGAGTGCGGGGCCGGTGGGATCCCTGGTTCAGGGAGACACGGGGGTTGGTTTTGGGGAGGAATCCCTGCTTTTGGCGGGTTCCAGGCCGAGGCCGTGCTGTGTGATGGCAGGAGCCTGATCGCTGCTTTTGTGAATTATTTTTGGGGTTAAATGTGGATCAGTTCTGGGGTTAAATGTGGATCAGTTCTGGGGTTAAATGTGGATTATTTTGGGGGTTAAATGGGGATTATTTTGGGGTGAAATCCGTTATTTTTTGGCAGTTCCAGCCGGGGCCATGCTGTGCACGGTGCTGGTGATGGCTGGAGATTTTGTGGATTATTTTGGGGGTGAAATGTGGATTATTTTTGGTGTGAAATCCATTATTTTCTGGCAGTTCCAGCCGGGGCCATGCTGTGCACGGCGCTGGTCATGGCCGATTTTGTGGGTTATTTTTGATCTCTGACTTTGTGGGTTATTTCTGGGGTGAAATGTGGATAATTCCTGAGGTTTAACCCCCGTTTCTGGCAGTTCCAGCCGGGGCCATGCTGTGCACGGTGCTGGTCATGGCCGATTTTGTGGGTTATTTTTGATCTCTGACTTTGTGGGTTGTTTCTGGGGTGAAATGTGGATAATTCCTGAGGTTTAACCCCCGTTTCTGGCAGTTCCAGCCGGGGCCATGCTGTGCACGGCGCTGGTCATGGCCGGCAGCCTGGCGCTCACCACGGCCGTGGTGGCCCACGCCTACTACCTGAAGCACCAGTTCTACCCCACCGTGGTGTACCTCACCAAGTCCAGCCCCAGCATGGCCGTGAGTGCTTTGTCCGTTGCTAATTAACCCTAATTACCGCGGGGGCAGGCCGAGGGGCTGCCCACGCTGCCTCACTTCTGCTTTTGGGGCACAAGCGAGGCCTCGAGGCGCTCCCCGAACCCCCGGGGACGGCGGCGGGGCCGGTGCCGCCCTCCCGCCCCCGAGACGTGGCTTTGGGGCACCGAACGTCCCCAAACTGTCCCCAAAATGCCTCTTGGGGGCGGCTGGCCCCGCAGGTGCTCTACATCCAGGCCTTCGTGCTGGTCTTCCTGCTGGGCAAGTTCATGGGCAAGGTTTTCTTCGGGCAGCTGCGCGCGGCCGAGATGGAGGTGAGCGCCGGGAGCGGGGCTGGGGGGTCTGGGGAACTCTGGTGCTGCCTGGGGGGCAGTTTGTCACCCCAGAATGTCCCTGGTGCTGTTTGGGGGGAGTTTGTCACCCCAGAATGTCCCTGGTGCTGTTTGGGGGGCAGTTTGTCACCCCAGAATGTCCCTGGTGCTGTTTGAGAGGAGTTTGTCACCCCAGAATGTCCCTGGTGCTGTTTGAGGGGAGTTTCTCGCCCCAGAACATCCCTGGAGCTGTTTGGGGGGGAGTTTGTCACACCAGAATGTCTTTGGTGCAGTTTGAGGGAAGAATTGATGCATTTTGGGGTAGGATTTTGAATCCTGAGAGCCTTTGGTGCAAATTTTGAACCACCAGAGTCTTTGGGCCCCGTTTTGGGATGAATTTTGAACCCCCAGAGTCTTTGGGCCCTGTTTTGGTACAAATTTTGAACCCCCAGAGTTTTTGGGCCCCATTTTGGGATGAATCTTGAACCCCCAGAGTTTTTGGGCCCCGTTTTGGGATGAATTTTGAACCCCCAGAGTTTTTGGCCCCCGTTTTGGGGGGGTTTCACACCCCAGGACTCCTCGGGCCCCGCACTGGGCTCCGGCCTGGGGGGCTGCCCCTGAATCTGTCCCTCAGCACCTCCTGGAGCGCTCGTGGTACGCGGTGACCGAGACCTGCCTGGCCTTCACCGTCTTCAGAGATGACTTCAGCCCGCGCTTCGTCGCCCTCTTCACCCTCCTCCTCTTCCTCAAGTGCTTCCACTGGCTGGCCGAGGACCGTGTGGATTTTGTGAGTGTCGGGAGCGGGGAAAACAGCTCAAAAACCGCCCAAAAAAAACCCCAAATTCAGCCCGAGAGCACCCCAAAAATAACCCAGAGTTAACCCAGAGCCTGCCTGAAACCTGCCCTAAAATAACCTGAAATCGACTGAAAACTAGCCCAAAAATAGCTCTGAATCAGCCTAAACCGACCCAAAATCAGGCCAAAACCACCCTAAAAATAACCCGAAACCAGCCCAGACCAACCTGAAATCAGCCTGAAATCAACCCTAAACCAACCCCAAAAATAACCCAAACCCACCCCAAAAATAACCCAAAACCAGCCTGAAACCAACCCCAAACCTAACCCCAAACCAGCCTGAAACCAACCCCAAAACTAACCCAAAACTAACCCAAACCCACCCCAAAACTAACCCAAACCAGCCTGAAACCAACCCCAAAACTAACCCAAAACTAACCCAAACCCACCCCAAAACTAACCCAAACCAGCCTGAAACCACCCCAAACCAACCTGAAATCAACCCAAATCCCATTTTTTATGGAAAAACTGGATTTTCCTCCCCGGTGCAGATGGAGAGGAGCCCCAACATCTCGTGGCTCTTCCACTTCCGAATCGTCTGTGAGTGCCCCTCATTTGCATAGTTTTGGGGAAGAGCCCGGGGCAGCCGAGCGTGCTGGGGCCTGATAACCCGAATTACCCTAATCAGCAGCAGCTCGTTAACGAGGGGGGGATTGGGGGGGGTTAATGAGCTCCCTGGGGGGAAAACAAGGATCTGGATCCACGGCAAAATGGGGTGGGAAAATGGGATTTAGGGATGTGTTTCCAAAAATCAGCAAAATGGGATTTAGGGATTTATAAACCAATTTTTGAAGGAATTTTGGGGTTTTGAGGGGTAGGAGGCTGCGAGGTGTGGCTGGGAGAGGAGAATTAAGGGAGTGATTAATTAAGCTGCTCGTTAGCAGTGTTAGGGGTGTAGGACCCCCCCCAAAGCTGCTCCCGAGGGTGGGACCCATTGATTTTTTGGGGTCTCCGGGCCCTTTTCCCAGCCCTGATGTTCCTGCTGGGCATCCTGGACTTCCTCTTCGTCAGCCACGCCTACCACAGCATCCTGACCCGCGGCGCCTCCGTCCAGCTCGTCTTCGGCTTCGAGGTGGGTGGGGGGTCCCGGGGGTCCCCAGGGCCCCTCCGGGGCGCGGCGTGTCCCACCTGGCGCCTGTCCCGCCCCCAGTACGCCATCCTGATGACCATGGTGCTGACCATCTTCATCAAGTACGTGCTGCACTCCATCGACCTGCAGAACGAGAACCCCTGGGACAACAAGGCCGTGTTCATGCTCTACACCGAGCTCTTCACCGGTACCTGGGGCTGGGGCAGCTCAATTAGGCCTTGGTTAATGAGGGCTTGAAGCGTTGGTGGTGGGCACGTGGGTTTGGTGTGTCAGCAAAGAGTGAAAGTGTTGCTGGTGCTCAGTTGATCTTCACTGGTCAACGAGGAGCCAGAGTCTTGGTGTTTGACAGGTCTTGTTGATCAGCAAAGACTCAAAGCCTTGGTTTCCAGTGGGGTTTTGTTCATTAATGCCAACCCAGAGTGCTGGTGTTCAACTGTCTTGGTGGTCAACCAAAACTCAAAGTGTTGGTGGTGCTTGACTGGGCTGGGTTGGTGAACCGAGACTTGCTCGGCTGGTCACCTCAAGTGACCTTCGGTTGTCCCAGGATTGGCCCAGGTGACCTTGGGGGTCCCATCCCCTCACCCAGCCTGTCCCAGGACTGGCCCAGGTGACCTTGGGGGTCCCACCCCCTCACCCAGCCTGTCCCAGGACTGGCCCAGGTGACCTTGGGGGTCCCACCCCCTCACCCAGCCTGTCCCAGGACTGGCCCAGGTGACCTTGGGGGTCCCACCCCCTCACCCAAGCTGTCCCAGGACTGGCCCAGGTGACCTTGGGGGTCCCACCCCCTCACCCAAGCTGTCCCCGCTGTCGTTCCTCCCCAGGGCTGATCAAGGTGCTGCTCTACATGGCCTTCATGACCATCATGATCAAGGTGCACACCTTCCCGCTCTTCGCCATCCGCCCCATGTACCTGGCCATGAGGTGAGGCCCCCTGGGCCCGGTCCTGGGCGTGATCCCGATCCTTGTCCCAGTCCTGATCCCATCCCAGTCCTGATCCCAGTCCCAGTCCTGATCCCAGTCCCAGTCCTGATCCCATCCCAGTCCTGATCCCATCCCAGTCCTGATCCCAGTCCCAATCCTGATCCCATCCCAATCCTGATCCCAGTCCCAATCCTGATCCCATCCCAATCCTGATCCCATCCCAGTCCTGATCCCATCCCAGTCCTGATCCCATCCCAGTCCTGATCCCATCCCCAATCCTGATCCCATCCCAATCCTGATCCCATCCCAATCCTGATCCCAGTCCCAATCCTGATCCCATCCCAATCCCGCGCTCTGCTCCAGGCAGTTTAAGAAGGCCGTCACCGACGCCATCATGTCCCGCCGGGCCATCCGCAACATGAACACGCTGTAAGTGCCCTGGCTCCACCCAGAAATCCCAAATCCCGGGAAATCCCTCTGTCCATCCACCCCAAAAACCCCAAATCCTGGGAAATCCTCTGTCCATCCACCCCAAAAACCCCAAACCTCAAGGGGGTCTAGTACCTGATGGTCCTGGCCACCAGTGGGTGACTGGGCTGGAGCTGGGAGCACTGGGAGGGTTTGGCACCTTTGGGAATTTAACTAAAACCCCTTGAACTCTGGTGAGGAGAATTCCGAGCTGCTGCCAGCACAACCCAAAGTTCCATTTCCCCCAAAACTGCCCCGAGCAGGGGGATTTCTGGGAAGGGCCGGAGATTTCTGGGGGGGGCTGGGGGATTTCTGGGAAGGGCCGGGGGATTTCTGGGAAGGGCCGGGGGAACTTTGGGCAGGGCCGGGGGAACTTTGGGCAGGGCCAGGGGATTTCCGGGAAGGACCGGGGGGTTTTTGGGAAGGGCCGGGGATTTCTGGTCGGGGCCGTGGTTCTCCCGGCATTCCCGAACTCTCCCACAGGTATCCCGACGCCACGGCCGAGGAGCTGCAGGCCATGGACAACGTGTGCATCATCTGCCGCGAGGAGATGGTGACGGGCGCCAAGCGCCTGCCCTGCAACCACATCTTCCACACCAGGTGCTCCTTCCCTTGGCATTCTGGGGATTTGGGGAATTCCGGGGGTTCTGGGGAGGGTTTTGGGGGTCACTGCCACAGCTCTGCCAGGCCAGCCTGCAACGGCAGTCCTGATCCTGATCCCAGTCCCAATCCCGATCCTGATCCCAGTCCCAATCCCGATCCTGATCCCAGTCCCAATCCCGATCCTGATCCCAGTCCCAATCCCGATCCCAATCCTGATCCTGATCCCAATCTCCAGCACTGCAGTGGCGGGTAATGAGATCATTAGTTAATTCAGGTTTAATTAATAAGGGATTCATTAGCCGGGGAAGGGTTAAATTCCTTTAGGAGTTCAGAGGGGCGTGAGGGGTCTTGGAGGTGAACAGCTATCACGAGGGGAGTTAATTAATGGGTTAATTATCTCCAGGAGAATAAACCAGCGGGATTTTGTGGGGTGGCGCTAACGGCGCTAATTAAGAGGTTAATTAGGGGGTTTGTTAACCCTGCAGCTGCCTGCGCTCGTGGTTCCAGCGGCAGCAGACGTGCCCCACGTGCCGCATGGACGTGCTGCGCGCCTCGCTGCCACCGCAGCCACCCCCGGAGCCACCGGCCCCGGCCCCGGCCGCGCCGGCACAGGCCCCGAACTGTGAGTGACCATGGGGACAGGGACCCCAAACTGTGAGTGACCATGGGGACAGGGACCCCAAACTGTGAGTGACCACAGGGAGTGACCGCGGGGACAGAGACCCCGAACTGTGAGTGACCACAGGGAGTGACCGCGGGGACAG
>VWZV01005847.1:1128419-1259739 GCA_013397155.1 Irena cyanogastra | reverse complement strand
GCGGGACGGCGAGCCAGGCCGGCGCCGCCGCCACCGGCCCCCTGCCCGCCTGGCCGGGGCTGGGAGGTCCCCCGGGGCGCCAGTGAGGGTGCCCGGCCTCACCCGGGCGGTGCGGGGGGGACGGCGGAGGCCCCGCCGTGCTGCCCCTTTTGCCCCCGGCAGGCTCGAGCCCCTCCCCGCGAGGTGGCCGGGGCCGCGCAGCCGGGGGACGGCGGCGGGGCCAGAAAAGAAAGTGAAAGCGGGCGGGGTGGGCGCCGCCATCCCGCTGCCTCTGGGCGCGGGGGGCGGCCATGGCGGCACGCGGGAGGCGGGGGCCGCCCGGCCCCGAGCATCGTCCGGCCCGCCGGGCTGCCCGCCCCCCGCCCTGGCCGGGGTCGGAGGGGGCGCGCGTGTCACTGCCGCGGGGCAGTCACTCCTTCCTCCTCCCGCTTCTCGCGTCCCTCCCGCTTTGCTCCGCTCACGCCGGTCGCTGCCTGCGGTCGTGTGCCCGGCGGTGATGCAGCGCGCTCCGGGAACCGGCTCGCGCAAAATGCGTGTTGTCTAGCGCTCTGCTAGCTCCCGGCCGCTGCGGTGTCACATTCGCTAGGCAGGGTGTTGGTTCAGAGGGGACAGTCGCACTGCACAGCCCTCCCTTCGTTTCCTGGAAGTAGCGGTGCTGACAGCAGTGGCAAAGTGCCGGCGCCCTGTCCGCGCTCCCGCCCGCTGGTTTGTGACCCGGCTGCTCCTGACGTGCGGTGTGCCCGGGCCGAAGTCCTGCCCCTGCGCAGCGTCGCGCCCGTGTCAGCGTTCAGCCTCCAGACCCTGGGCAGAGCCAGCGTGTGACTCCCCCCGCCTGGCCGGACACGCGTGCCCGGCCTCTCCTAGGCTGGAAGACTCACTTATTTACTTCAGGAGCTGCATTGCAATGTCAGTGAGGCTGTTGGTGGCCTAAACAAAACTACAGTAACAGTCCTCGTTATGGGTGTAAAGCATTTATTGTGTTTTAGCTCTTTGAACATTGGGCTGCTGGGATGAGTTTCAGGGATTGAGGGTACTTCTGGATAGAGGAGTTGAAAAAGCAAAAGCTGCCTTGTGACCTGGTCTTGTTACTGAGTAACTGCCAAAGTAGAAACCTCAGTACGTGCTCCAGGTGCTGACTTGTGGTGATATTATTATTACTATTATTTTCATTATTGTTTTTATGACTATATGTTACATCAAGACTTAAAGAAAGTTAACATTTATTGTTGCTGTTTGTGGGAAGGAGTTTTGGAAGGTAGGAAGATGCTGATAAATCTTGAAGCAGCTCAATCAGAGCATCCTGACATTGTGACTGAGGGCTTGCAAAGCTGCTTCCCTTCCGTGGGTAATCTGGCTATGGTGCTCTTCATGAACTAGGTTTAAGTGTTTGTTATCTAACTTATTCAAATATGGAAAATACCTTTTTTTCCATGTCTGAGACTAATCCCATTAAATGCTGCTGGCCTGGGTTTAAACAGTATCTACTTCAAATCTAATTTGCACACTACTTTTTCTAAATTCTGTGGGTGTGCTCAAGAATTGGTGGTAGTGCAGCACACTGGAGTGATGTAAAACCAGTTTGCTTCTGTTTTGTTTGCTGTTTCATGGTATAGATGACTTGGTAACATTCCAGGAGTGGTAGAATGGTAGAAATCTTAAAGAGGTCAAATAAAGGCCTGAGGTGGTTTTTTTTAAAATTTTTTTTTCCCCCCCCAGTTTGAAACCAAATTTGGATGAAGTTTTCTGTGGCAGCTAGGAGCATTTTGTATTATATTTAGAACAGTTGCCCCCCTCAATTGCTTTGTTAGGGCTATTCAAATTGTCTGTCTTTCTAGATGCTTTTTTCCAAATCTTAGGAATTCACAATGCTTAAACAAGTAGCTGCTTTTATCTTGTTAGGTAATATGAGCAAATATCACTTATCTTCTCCCTGGATGATAACTGTCCTTTCCTAATCAATGAAACACACTTAGTGAGAGCACTTTCAGTAAAATTGCACTAAAATATCTGGTAGTTTGCAATGTCAAGCTTTTACATGAGTTACCAAACACTCTTATTAGTGATTAAAACAACAGTGAGAGTTGATTGGGGAATTTTTTTTTTTTTTTTTTTTTTTTTTTTTCTTTTTTTTTTTTTTTGTTTAGATCGTTCTGCTGTATCCACAACTGTAGCATCTGTTTGTGTATGCAGAACTGCCTGTACATAACATTTAGACTGAGAAAAAACATGGATCAGCTCAGAAGTTTACTTGGTCCAGTTGCAGTAGATGCCAGTCTATACAAGCTAATGGTGGTGACAAAAATCACATAGAAATAAACACCTGTAAAAAAAAAATACATGCAGACCATACTGAGCAGTACAACCCTAACTTAGGCAGTTGTCCATCAGAAGAAAAGATGTGGCGTCTCAGGGTCATATCTGTCAAAACTTGTTAGTTTGAGTACTAGTTCCAGTGTCCCAGTTCTCTGTTGTTGCAGTTGGAAATTCGAGGTGAAAAAACAACTCATAACTGGATTAGCGCCTATACAATTTCATAAAATAATTTGGTAGGGAAAGATTTGTCTGTTGAGAGCCAATCAAGCCTCCCCTCCTTCTACACTATTTTCCTGTCTGCATGTGCATCATAGAACATTTTCTCTTAAATAATAGAGATTATCAAATATTCAGTCTCAAAATCTTTAAAGTGTTTTTGAAAGACTGCTGAGTATCATGCTGATTGCTAGTAAAGTGAATAGTTCTAGACAAGAGTTGTTCCCAGTAAGTGAATATACACTGGTTCCAGTACCAAGCTTCTGTTATGGACTGGAGCTTATTCAATTGTACAAGTGCTCCAGGATTTTGAGGCTGGGCTTCAAATTATACAGTTTATCTCTAAACCAAATAGCAAGATAAATGTTTTTGCATCACTTAGATTCTTCTTCCTGTGTACTTTGTTCCATATTATTAAGCTTTTACAAATCCCCCAAAAGTGTAATTCCTCTTGTATGCTGGGAATTATATGCCATCCCCTCGGAGTCTGGGCATGGGCATATGGTATGGTGTGTGTGCAACATGCTGATAAGTAACAGCAATCTTTTTAATTCTTCTCATCATGAGGCTCTCAAGAGATTCATCAATGGAATGTTATCTGGGGAACCTCAATGTCTTTATGTGCAGTATAGCAATGGCATTTCTATTAGTGAAGTTTTCTGCTAGTGACTTGGTACTGCTGAAAAGGGGAAGTATTTGAAGTCAAAGTCCTTGCTGATAGAAAGCTGCACGTGAGAGGGTATCAGCTGGCTCTTTGAAAATCGCTGTTCGTGTTGTGTGATGTCTTAGTCTTGTGTCTGTAGCAAGACACAGTTTATACAGCTACATCTATACAGCTAGCTATATATACATTATACAATACTGTATAGCAATCTTGCTCTCTCTGACAGTGGGGTTCTGTTCACTCTCTCCTTCCCCAGTGAAAAGGTCCATGCCCCTCAGAGCCTCATTTGTCTGACATCGTTGGCACACCTCCTCTGCATTTTCTTTCTCTCTGATTCCCAGTGCTCTGTTTAGCCTATATTTGTTTATTTCTGCAGAGGCAAGAAATATTCCAGAGTATAGGTAGTCTGAAAGTGTATTGAGAGAATCAGCTTGGCAGAGCTGTGTTGTTCAGTGGGAAGACAGCCATGACTGGCATGGACCAGGCCTGGGTTGGATGGACCCTGAGCTGCAAGTGGAGAAAGGCTATTGACTGAACCTTGTTTGCTGGAGTAATAATAGCTTATTTTGCTTTTGCCAATGAGATCTATTACTGTTGCTTGGCATGCTTCATAATTAAGCTGATCGCTATAATAAGCTGCCGTGCAATTACCTCTTAGGAGAAGCTGACTTGCTATCTAGACTGTAAATGAGATCTGTTTCAGAATTGATTTCTTTCTGGATGCTTCGAGGAAACCCAAAATATGTGTTTTAATTCTGCATGCCTTACATCTTGAATTTTAAGTATTTGTCACTTCAGATGACTTCTTTTACTCTGTGTGGATGTAGGAGAGCACTGAGTTCTGAAGCACTTCACGCGAGTGTGTGTTTATTCTAGGCTCTGACAGCCTGTATATTCTTTATTTGGAAGACTAGAGGTATGTGAGGAAAAGACATGAGTACTCTTTAGCCTACTGGATTTGACTAGTACTTAATGACTGCAAAATGTTTTTTACAGCAGCCCAAATACATTTTTTTTCTTAATTAAAATCTTGTGGTGGGTGTGTGTGTTCTCTTATCTCCCATAATTCTGCCGGTGGAAAGCATCGGAGACGTCCAGCTCGACACTCCGTGTAAGACGCAATCTTCACACTCTCTGGGCTCATTATCTTCCCAGATAGTTTTGATTTGCAGTCACATGGTCTTGTTATGAACCCCAAGACACCATTGCTTGAAAGCAGCACTGCAACTGTACAGTATTCAGACCATTTTTAAATTAATGGGAAGCAACCCTTCTAGAGCCATTGCAGCTTTCATTGTTGAAAAGGTAAATGGTTTTCCTTTTTCATTAAGGAACAGAAAACTTACCGCAGCATGTGCAGTAGTACAGCTGACTAGTCACAAATGTGTAGACAGTAAACATAAGGCATTTTGTCATCTCTTTTGTGATAATCTTGGATGTAAAACTGCTAGCTTGACTGAGGTAGAGTTAATTTTCTTCCTAGTAGCTAATATGAGGCTGTGTTTTGGATTTGTGCTGAAAACAATGCTGATAGTTCAGAGATATTTTTGATTTTGCTGAGTAGTGCCTGCACACAACCAAGGCCTTTTCTGCTCCATGCACCATCCCACCAGCAAGGAGGCTGGGGGTGCACAAGAAGCTGGGAGGTGACACCAGGGCAGCTGACCCCAACTGACCCAAGGGATATTCCATACCACATGACATCATGCTTAGTGTATAAAGCTGGGGGAAGGAGGAAAGGGGAGTACATTTGGAGTAGTGGCATTTGTCTTCCCCAGTAACTGCTACATGGGCTGGAGCTCTGCTTTTCTGAGAATGCCTGAACACCTGCCTGCCCATGGGAAGTGATGAATGAATTCCCTGTTCGGCTTTGCTTACAGGCAGAGAAGTTTTGCTTTCCCTGTTAAACTGTCTTTATCTCAAGCCATGAGTTTTCCACTATTACCCTTTTGATCCTCTCCCCTGTCCCACTGGGAGGAGTGAGTGGCAATCAGGGTTTGGTTGCCAGCTGGGGTTAAACCACAACAAAAAGCATGAAAATCTTTAGTGGTAAAGTAATCTACTGGAAAATGTAGCTGTTTTTTAAGCACTGTATTTTGTTTGAGAAATTTAGAACACATTCAGTTCTAGTGCTTACACTTGACCTTATATTTTACATCAATGTGGACCTGGTCATGTATAGCATCTCTGCTGATAATGTGCAGCTTCCATAGGAATTCAGTTACTTGCATGTGCTTTCCTCATTTTTCATAGTACTGACTGGTCTCTTAACTTCTTTTTTCTCATGTCTGGTCCTCTTATTTTTCAATACACATATAAGAAATGATGGTTGAACTCAAATACATAGACATTAGAAGTGGTACAGGGTCATCATTCAGCCATAACCTCCATTAGCTTATCTCTCTCATCCCATAAGAACAGATATCTCCCAATATTCTCACTTTGGTTCTTGAACATTGTCTCAATCTTAGGTATTCTAATAAGGGGCCTGGAGTCTCTCTAAGGCTTTTTCCCCCACCCCGTGGTAATCTGAAGCTCATATAATCAAAATAGTAAAATTCTACTTGACTCTTTGATTTTTTTTTTAACTCACTTAAAAATGTCTTGCACTTTACCTGCTGTTGTTGGATGCCCTTTCTCTTGAGTTATTAAAGATTGATTCCTCTAGCATTTCCTCTCGTTCAAATAAATTTATCATTAACCGTACTGGCTTTTGGTTTGGTTTTCATTTCTACTGTCGTGGTGTGCATTCCTTCTGTGATTGCTTTGAATGCTACCAAAACATCCCTGTTGAATATAACTGTTAGTCACAGCTGTATTGGGTTTTTTTCCTGAAGAGGGTCACAGTGCCTTATAACTGCTGTTAATTATCTCATCTCAGTGAGGTGTATCTGATAAACCAGGACTTCGGAGCAAAGGAACTGCTCTGTCTCCTTATTGTTGCTAATAATGTTGTTTTCCATGTAGATTGTTGGCAAACTTTGCCTTTAGCTGCTCTGTTGGCTGAATCTCATGAAGGTTTATGTAAAGCAGTATTTTATCCCATGGCCTCTTCCCACAGTGTTTGCAAATTACATGCCACATTACATACCACAATTCATGGAGGTCTTGGGGTGCTTTGCAGAAGTCTCCCCCGTGTAAATACCAGCAGTACCACTGCACTAAAATTGTCTAACTCAGTAAGGTGTCCTGGGGGGTGAGGATCCCCCAAATATCTCTTGCAGATCAAGGCTTGCAGTACAGTGACCAAGCCTGTGCTTCGGGACCCTGTGCTGCAGACCTGCAGTGTCCTGGCCAAGTGGCCCAGAGTCCAGGCAATGCTACTTCTGGCTTACCTGCCACCTGTCCCTCTGATTCTTCATGGCTGTGGCTGTGTGGCACCATGGGTTTGGTGACCAGGTTGTTCTGTACCCGTTTAGCGCTAAGGATTTTTCAAAATAGCTCCAGAAAGTTCAAATACTGTCTTACTTGAACTGGTATCATCTTATCACATGAGAGTTACAGTACAGGCAAGATCCTGCTGGGTAAATGTTTGGGGGTTTGGTTTCTTCGCTGTAGACAGGGCTTGGAAGCATCTTTCTGATGGTTCACGTTGGCATCTGACCTAGGGCAGCATCAGGAATTACCACTAATGGAGATTTTAGCCACACTTGACTTCTCATGACCCATCCCACCATGTTTTCAAATGGTTGAATTACATAGGCTTAAATAACCTTTTAAAATAAGTTTGATGTAGTATCTTGTACAACAAAGTTTGTAGATTATAAGAATAATTATATTTTTATGTCCAAAATCTTATCTAGCTTAGAAAAATGCAGCCTTTACCTCAGTCATCCCTATTTTATGATGAATACCCGTTAATTCCTTTTTCTTAAAATTTAAGTCTTAATATTTGGGGTGGTTTTTTTTGATGATGATCTAAATGCAATTTGTGCTTCATGTTTTCTTCCTCAAAAAACTTGATTTACTTAAATAGATGTAGTCCTTGTTGGAAGTATTCTTTGTTCAGAATATAACTTTATTTGCATTAAATTAAATAAGGAGCTTTCACAACTGGAATAAAAGCGCTCTATTTCAGTCATAGTACATAATCTTGTAGGTAGTAGTTCCAAGGCTGTTTGTCGTATGTTTTTTAGACAAAACCTAAAGCACAGCCTTTGAACTAAACATCAAAAGGCCTTTGAAGATACTTGGGAGAGTTGTTTTCTTGTAAGGGTCTCTTAATCCCAGTAGAGGCTTTTGTTTGCTTTTCTGTTTGTTGGTTAGGGTTTTTTTTCTTCCTGAAGAGAAGGGGTTTTCTACTGACTTTATAGTCACTCCTACTTACTGAAAGCTCATCTGTACAAGTCCTGCTTCTGTCATTCCCTAACTGAAAGCATAAAGTTATCAGTACTGCCTCAATATCTTAAGTCACATAAAATTTAATATCAAATATTGTACATTATCTCTAGTTGTTCTTTCTACCCTCCTTTATGATACAGGAAGATGCAAGTTTTCATCGGACAACAAGGAAAGATCAGGCATTTCTGAAGCATAGTTTTCATTGTCCAAGCGCCTTATATTGTTGTGTCAGGTTTTTTCTTGTTGGTTGGTTTGTTTTGTTTTCAGTTGTATTCTTTGTGTCTTCTGTGAACTGTTCCCACTCCTAGACCTTGGTCTTTTTTTCACACTGTTTTTTACCTCCAGGCATTTCACTACATGCCAACCTCCTGACCACCACTATGGCAGATTGGTATTATTTCCCCATGTCACAGAAGCCCAGAAATGACAGCTAGTACAATCATCTGCTGTGACATTCTGTGGGCAGATATTCCTGATAAGTATGGTGCCCTGTCTGAGGGCTTGGGAGCAAAACAGATGGCCAGACAACTCAGCAAGGGTTGTAGGTCTTGTGCTTAACTTCTTACATACCTATACAGCATAGAATCAAAGAATAGTTTGGGTTGAAAGGGACCTTCAAAGGCCATCTAGTCCAGCCCCTCTGCAATGAGCAGGGACATCTTCAACTAGATGAGTTTCCTCAAAGCTCCATCCAACTTGACCTTGAGTGTTTCCAGGGATGAATCATCTATCACCTCTCTGGGCAACCTGCTCCAGTGTTTCACTACCTTCATTATAAAAAAATTTATTATATCTAGTTTGAATCTACTCTCCTTTAGTTAAAAACCATCACTCCTTGTCCTGTTGCTACAGGTCCTGCTAAAAAGTGTGTCCACATCTTTTTTATAAGCCCCCTTCAAGTAACCAGTGGTTGTCAACTGTGGTACTTTTAAGATTGTGATTGTGCCTTTAAATATTGAGTAATATTTAAAAGGGCGTCTCAGCTTTGTAGATAAAACTGACAGCTTTGTAGAATGTCAGAAGAAGTATCTTGAAAATTACAGCTGTAAGGTTTGCTCAGATGTAAATATTTTAATTGCCAGGGATGTGTATTTTTGCTGTTTAAATAGATTTTAATGTGTGAAGAATATAATTGAATACTACACCTGTGAATTGCAAAGTTATCCTTATCTCCTTCAAGTACTTACAGCAACTAAGTCAATAACGTGATATCTCTGTCAAACACAAAATTTTCATATAGGTTTGAATCCCTAGAAGTAGCTATCTTCTGGACACTAGCTAGTATGTATTTCAGGTTAAGATCTAATCTTATGTCAGAAAAGGTAGCTAAACCTGTGATGCAATGTTTGGGAAACTTGAGTGGGATTTTTTTAGGTTGAAACTGTCAGCAAGGTAGTCAGGAGGAGCTGTGTCCCCAGGTATGCTATATAAAGGATAAATCTAAATCTGTTAGCATTTCAGCTCTCAAGTTCTGGTTTGCAGCCAGAGCACTGTGTTTTGTGATCATGCTTCAAAGCAGGGCTAGAATAAAGCCTTAAAAGAATGTACTTAAATGCAATAAGAAAAGGTGACACCAACTCAGTGGATGCACTGTGCACCCGCTGTTAATTTGGGCATGTAACCATTTTGACAGAGAGGAGGAGGAGATGCCTTTGAATTGCCAAAGTCAAATATATTTTCAGGATGTGAGCGTAAGATCACACTGATTTTCATTGCAATATAGGTGTTGGCTTCAGTAACTTGCCCATAGTTGCTAAGTTGTATAAACATTTTAAAAGAAACCTGAGTATCCTATCTCATTCAGATATAGTTTTCATTGTTTTGTTTGAACTGTTGTGATGGAAACAGCAGCATTGCTTTGCTTTGCTCTTGAGCTTGCTGCAAGGAATTGAGATACTCATTTGGAGCATTGGTCCTGGGACATCTGCTGTGTACATTTGCAGCTGCTGAGCTCTGTGTTGAGCCTTTACTCTGAAATCAGAAACTCAAAAGTCCAGTACCAGTTGTAAAACACAGCAAATTTTTCATGACGTTGCTGTAATTTATTTTGGTGGCACCAGTGGGAGGGAAGGAATTCCCACTCAGTGTCTTTACAGTGCATGAGCATTCTAAGGATTTGTTACAGGATCTTTTTCTTAGAGTGCATTTACTACAATTGCTTGTAAAGGATTTGTATACACAAATGTGTGTGTGTTCATATACCCACTAGTTAGACATGTCACATGGAGCCTATTTTTGTCTGCTCCATGGTAGAGGAGAGGATGGTGTGTGTGTGTTTTCTTTTGTACAGGGATTTTGTTTCCCTTTAAATGTGATGATATCATGCAGAGAGTTTTCTTTGGGCTGGCAGTGTGATGTACTGCTTGGAAGTTCTGTGTAGAACTAGAAAAGGGCATGTTATAATTTGTGAAGCGAGACATTTATTAATAGCTAGAGCTAAATCTAAAAGCCAGGTTTTGTCTTTGGGTCTAACACTGCTACTCTTAAGCATTCTGCTTTTGAGTGGCTGTGGAATTGTAACAGAATAGGTTTGTGCTCCGTTAAGTGCCTGTGGTGCCATGCTTTGTTTGAAGTAAGGGCAGAAAACATGCAATGACAAGCTTGGGTTTTATTTGATTGGCCTTGTAAACCTCATACAAGCAAAGACAATAGAATGATCTTTAAATTGACCTTTCTTGAATGTTTCCTTGTGGCATTGGGAACACAACCATAACAGTCTTGTACTGGTACAGGAGAACCAAAAAATTCAGTCGAGTAGCTCATTGTCCAAACTAAGTGAAATACTTAATTTAAATGTCATTTGAGAGGAGAAGGAAAACTGTCATTTAAAGTCCTTTAACACATGGTTATAGGAACACAGGTACAGCAACCTTCAAATATTTTTCTTTAAGAGTGTCAGAGATGTTTAAAAAATCAGAGTGAGAAGGGAGAAGCGGTAAAACTACCCCTTTCCCAATTCCTTGTGGTATTAGAAACAGAAATTTTTAAGGTTATTTGGAGTAAGTAATAGCAAGAAATGTATAATGAATTCATACACTAACCTGTAAATATGAGAGTTTGAAAAAAATTCAGACATGAGTTTGCCCCCCATTTGAGTTTTGTTCTGAGGTACAATGTTGCTTTCTCAGCTCTAGGAACAGTTTTTCCTTATGGAATGTATAGGCTTGTTTACAGACTTCGCATCATAATTTAAGAAAACTCTTGATACCTTCAACTTTGGGGATGCTTTACCTTGATTTGTGTAATTTAAACACTGATAGTGCGAAGTTTCTGTTATTGCATATTCTTTTTGTTCAATATGGAGTTAAAGATTTTGCACGGAGTTTGTTTTTGCACATTAGGAGATGAAATTTTGCAGGTTTAAGGTTTTAAGTGTTTAGAATGTACTTGTTTCAAATGCTATTCTTACTCAAAGTAAATTTCTGGCTAGGTTTACTATCAGGAGCTCTGAAAAGCTGTAGTAGTTGAATTCAGCATAACATTGTGTATTTCATGACCAGTTTCCATCTAATACACACAGGCAGCAAGTCCTCATGCTTCCTTTTTGTGAACTTTTTCAAATTTGGAAAAAAAAGTCCATCTAGCAAACTTTGTAGGGAGGTACAAACCTCAGGTAGATTTTAGCAGCGTTACTGACAGTACCAGGTTTTTAAACTGGCTTTACTGTAACCAGGGCTTGAGAGACCCACTCTGCTCATGGGGAATGGGACGCTTGGGTAAAGGCCGTTGCCACTGCCTCCTTCAGTCAGAGTGGCTTTTATCTGAGCTGTGGGATGGTAGCCTTCAAAACTTAACTCAAATACAAGCAGCTGTTTGGTAGTGGCATGGAATTTTGTGCTTCCTGTGGCTATTAGACTTGGCCAAAGTATGGTAGAGCAAAAACTGACCTGGCACATTGGTGTTCAGTGCTGCTCCTAAAATCCCAGCCAGTGTCTTTCCCAGTTAATCAAAGCAAAGTCATCTGGGGAGGGGAGGATTAATCTCGAGGAAGAAAACTTGATAAAGAAGCAAAGAATAACAGAGGGAAGATAGTCTTTAGAACTGAAAATTGGAGGTGGTTAAAAACCTGGAAATTCCCTAAATACTTATGTAGAGTGTGAATGGATAAATAATCACAGTCCAGAAGAGCTGGGAGTTACTTTTAAGCTTTAATGTACAAATATGATTTCTCTTGTGCTTTGTAGTGATGTTTTGAGTTCTTACTGAAATTTTTCTTGATGTAGGTTACACATTACAAGCAATATCCGCCTAACACAAGCAAAGTATATTCCTACTTTGAATGTCGTGAAAAGAAGACTGAAAATTCCAAATTAAAGAAAGTGAAATATGAAGAAACAGTTTTTTATGGCTTGCAGTACATTCTGAATAAATATTTAAAAGGTAACTGTCTCAAATTCCAGTAAAACCATTTCTCTAATTAAATATCTAACTTTTTCTCAGGCTTGTAGCCTTATAGTTGAAACAATTCCAGGTTATCCTGATACACCACAAGTAGTGTGGTGGATATGCATAATATCTTATGTGGTTGTAAAAAAGTTGTCCACCCTCATAAATTGATATTGACTTCTTAATCCAGACACTTCTCTACTATCTTTATTTATGCCAATGGTGCATTAAAAGTGAAAAGCTGTTTATGTGACAACTATAGTGGGCAAAATTGAAACGAATGGAAAGAGACCAAAACTGTGCATAGAGTCACAAGCAGATAGAAGATTTGATGGAAAATACGTTTTGCATTTTGAACATTAACTTCAGTTCTGTATTTGCTGGTTTGTTTGCTGTGTAAACCAATAATGGTTTTAAATTTCCTTAAATTGAATTTTAATTTTCCTTAAATTTTGGATGGCCCTCAGCTCATTGAGTATGGCAGCTACATGTGAAAGTGGTTTTTTATGCTGATAATTTTAAGAGTAACATCTGAAAATTCCTTGGTCCTGTTTAAGATATTTTTTGCTTTTTTGCCTTATGTACAAATATCACCTATTCTGACCTGAGTGCATGTTGTCTTCTGCTAAGCTTTAAAGGAAAACTTTAATTATATGTCTTATGTGGTTTTGTCTTGATCCACTAAACATCTCTGCCAATTCCACCAAAGATTGAAATTCCATTATAACCAAAACGCTTGATACTTTTGTTTCTTTTGTCTTTAGCAATCAAGAGTTCTTTAAGGTAGATGACTGGCCCTACAGCAGTAGCATGCTTATTCAAGTAATGTGGTTAGTCCTCTGGTTCCTATCACAAAGTGGTCAGTCAAAGGTTGATTCCAAAGTCTCTCCATGGGGATTCTCCCTGGAATGGCATAGCTTAACCCTTGTGCTAGATATGTCCTTGCTGCGTGTGCCAACTTGCACAATCAACACATTCCTCTGGGAAAAGCACTACTGTTAAACCTTTTGACTGGTTTTTGACCATCATAAAAGAGTAATAATCTCAAAATTTTCCTGAGTCACCTGCAAACCACAAGTGTATTTTACCCTCATGGTTTCTTGAGCAATCTAATCTATATAATAAGTGAAAGTAAAGTTTCTTTAAACATTCTGCATTTGACATTTTGTTCATATCTTTGTTGAAGGCAAAGTAACTTTGCTGTGCCTGAACCTTTTTGTTATTTATTTTATCAGTTGGTGAATATTGCATGTTTCTAAGCTTTAATCTGTTTCTGAAACTCCAGGTAAAGTGGTGACCAAAGAGAAAATCAAGGAAGCCAAAGAAGTATATAGGGAGCATTTTCAAGATGATGTCTTCAATGAAAAGGGATGGAACTATATTCTAGAGGTAAAAAATTGCAAAAATAGTTGGAGATCATTGTGATGGATTTCTGAATCAACTGTAGAATAAATATGACAGTCTGTCCTTTTAATCTTGATAGTAAAGATTGGATAAATTTCGCTTTTCATGTTTAGTGTACGGGGAGTAGCAGCTGTCAAAGAATAATCATATAATTGTAATTCCTTAGAGAAAAGTAATTTTCATTCTTTCAGATGCCAGATGCGGCTTTGCAGGTAATAAGGATTTATGGCTGTTGTCAGCCAGCTCCTGTGGGTGGGGGCTTGTTGGCAGCTCTTCCTGTGTGATACAGCACTCAGTGGTTGCCTGCATCATTTACATTTCTTTCTCTAACTAATTGTTGCAGTTTTTACTCTAATAGAGAAAGCATTGCAAATTCTTGGGTGTATAAATAGTTCCAGAAAGTACACATTTTGTTCAGTTGTTTTGTAAAATTTTCAGAGATATGAATGTTGAACGTTATTATAAAATACAGGGCTTGAGCACTTCTGAAACACAAAACCGTTGAAATTAAGTCTTTTCACAATTATCCTTTTCCCCTTTTGTTTAAAAAAGTGTTAGACTTCAAGTAATTATTAACAACTCTTCTCTGTAAAAGCAGCAGGTTCAGACTAATAGCATTCAGCAGAGCTGTACTAATCTCTGCAGATTAATTAAATGCTTAGTTTCATTGTGGGTTCTGGTGAGTGAGTATTTTCGGCATTTGAAAGCCCATTTTTTAGTTGTTTGCATTTATATTTCCCTGGATACCCTAATTGTATATACTTGCATGGTGGCATCTGTTTGTTATTGTTTCTGGGTGTCATCCTGCCACTGGGGTGGACCATAGGTGTGCAAGAGAAGAGTGAATGTCAACTAACTGTTGCAAATGGCAGCAAGGTAAATAAGCCCACAGTTTTCTAAGAGAGAGTTATGGGGAGGTTTGTAGAAGATTTGCATCCAGTTGAAATAACTACAAATGTGAATTCAATCCATATTTGTTTAAGCTACATTATACATTGTGAACTGCTTTCATCTGTGTTGGAGTAAGTTTGATCCCTCTTTGGATAAACAGAATTAATACACTTTTAATGTTGCATGTCTGTCCTCACTGAGTTGTAATGTGGCTTGACTAAGTCCATTCAACTTTTGGTCTAAGAGAAGTAAGTATTCCTGCATACCCTCTGTGTACGTTTATTCCTTTGTCAGGTTTTCTTATTAAAATTGTGTGTGTGTGTGTGTGTGTGTGTGTGTGTGTGTGTGTATGTATAAAACCCAAACACGATTTTCATGTCTTGATCTCATATGCTGGTGGCTCTCAAACTGGAAGTGTATGTTCTCTTTGAGTCTTTGTGTGCCTTTGTGCACAGAGTCCCTGCCTCTGCTCGCTGAATCCCAGTGAGTGTTCACACACCTGCCGCTGGCTCTCCCTAGCTCCGTTGCCTCAGGTGTGGTAGGTAAAGTGGAGGGTGGAGTGCCAGGATCAATTTGAAATGTACACCTGTCAGTTTGTACTGAGAGTAAAGGAATGGGTAAATACTGATAGGGTGAAGGGGTGGAAGAAAGAAAAGGATTTCCTGGAGAAAAATGGACTGGTGTAAAGGCTGGAAGTTGGCAGGAATCGATGATGAGTGATAGAGATGTAAGTCCTGAATTGTACAAGTCTATCCAAAATTTTTGCAAAGGGCTATAATGCAGAGCCATGGGATGATCATATCACTTTTTTCCATGGGCCAAATCAACACCTACAGCAATTTTGAAATCTGCTCCATGTTCTTTTCACTTAACTATACTTTTGCCTTCATTGAATCATGAATAAATTATTTTGAGCTTTTGTGAAGGCTTTGTTGTCTTTTGTTAATCTATATATCTCCAAATCTGACAACTAGACCCTGTGTGGTATATAAACACAGTTTGCTTCAGGTTATTACATTTTTGAATAAACTTTTAAACTGTAATGTGGAAGAGATTTCTGATGTCTGTTGAGTACTGGAGAATATGTTTTGGTGCTACTTATGAATCTGTAATTTCTCTGAATTTATGCAATTTTTGTTGCCTTTAACAAGATATCTCATGGGATGCTTTCTGTCAAAATATATTACCATCCAAAACGTTTTCAGTCTTGCCAGTACAGCTTGCAGAGCTCTTTCAGAAAGTTATAATTAGTCTTCTATAGTTGCTATTTGCAGGTTACTCTTTTTCAAAAGGCATATTTTACACAGTGTTTAGTCCTTTGAGGGTTAAAGACTGACAAAAGAGTGACATTCCAATATAAGACTTCATGTTTAGTGAGTAATTGAGGTTAAAATATTCTCTAAAATAATTATTAAATGGATCCTGCTGTAATAAATGAACAAAGCACACATCTATACTAAGCAAAACTAGTGGATTTTTAAAAAATCTGGATAGTAGCTAAAGTTTTTTAGCTTATTGCATGTGAAAGCATTGAAGAAAATGAGTAGTAAATATTTCTTGTTCTGTGGGTGGAACTTACATATTTTTATAGAATGCTTAAGCTTTCCTGGCTCAATTTGCCCAAGGAATACAGCTGATAACCCTAATTTGTTTTGGTGAAAAGATTGGTTTTTAAGTTACGGGATTTTTGTCCTTTTTTGATAAATACAGATTTTTTTCATGTATTTGGACTGGTGAGTTTATTTTTAGAGTTGAAAGAAATTAAGAAGAAGAGAGCTTTTATTTACTCATATCCTTTTATCCATTGCAGTTAAATAAAAGAGCTGTAGGTCCTAATCTTTCCTGTTGTCTAACAATATTACTGTTTCTTACACAGAAATACGATGGCCATCTTCCTATAGAAATAAAGGCTGTTCCTGAGGGCTCTGTAATTCCCAGAGGAAATGTTCTTTTCACAGTAGAAAACACAGATCCAGAGTGCTACTGGCTCACAAATTGGATTGAGGTAAGTTTTGGAAATTCAACATGTTTTCTCTGAGTAAATATTAATGCACTTAAATTAAAGATTGAATCCTGTATTGCTTTACTGGAAATCTCTGGCAACTTTCATTTTCTGCTTTAATTCTCTTCTGTAGTTGTCTTATGCAGACCTTTTTCCCCCACCTGCCAAGAGGTCATAATAATTGTACAGGAAATTCACAGCAGTACTTTTATCCATAAAAAAGGGGGAAACTGTGTGTCAGTAGTTTGCTAGTGATAACTCCTGAGGAGATCAGTACCTTGCCTACCTTATAAAGGCTAATTACTTAAGCCCTAAAGCAAACTCTTGGAGGCATCAGTACTTTCTGAACAGGGAATAAAAATAAATAGACCTTTTTGTGCCTGAATAAATGCCAAGTGGGCATTGTCAAGCTCTAAACAAATATGCACCTAATATTGTGATGGATTTTGTTTTAGACTATTCTCGTGCAGTCGTGGTACCCAATCACAGTGGCTACAAACTCTAGAGAGCAGAAAAAGATTTTGGCCAAATATTTGCTGGAGACTTCTGGCAGCTTGGAAGGACTGGAATATAAACTGCATGACTTTGGCTACAGAGGAGTTTCTTCACAAGAGGTAAAACTGCTTGTCTAACAATTTGGAAAGTCTAATTGTTCCTAACTATGAAGAGTTGTAGCATGTATCTGTTAACCTCTGTGGCCGTGTTCTGCTCTGAAACTGTGAATGCACAGAGCACTGTGTTTGGACTAGGTGTGGAGGGGGAGGTCTGGGATGGGGGTAGGTACAATGTCTGAACTGTGAGCACTAGGCAGGGAGAAGTTTTCTCTGTCTTCCCAGTGTAAGTGAATGAAGAAGATATTGGTGAAGTGGGAATTGAGTCAGTCTTGCTGTTACAAACTAGTGCTAGGTGGTGACTGGACTTGGGCTTCTGTATTTGGCATGGAAACTGAAAGTTGCATCTTCTTCAGACTGCAGGAATAGGAGCTTCAGCTCACTTGGTGAACTTCAAAGGAACAGACACTGTAGCAGGAATTGCATTAATTAAAAAATACTATGGTACAAAAGATCCAGTTCCAGGATATTCTGTTCCAGCTGCTGAGCACAGGTGAGATACTAGTCTAAGCCTTCCTAAGAATAGCTTAACAAAATGTAATTATTTTCTTACCCATCTTTGTATCCAGAAATATACCATATGGTATTAGCCATGACTGATCCAGCTGTTGAAGCTGCATTTCTGTTCTGATACCTCTGTTCTAGGGGCACATAAGTAGCATGGTTTTTCTTAGCTATAAACATATTTTAAATGTTTTTAACTATAACCTTCTTATCAGTGTCTTTTTAGAATAAGCTTGAATGCTTTTAATCTATAGGTATTGAGGATTCACATTATGAACTTCAAATTTTGTTTTAAATATAAAATCATAAGTTGACAAACTCTGTGAGTTGCAGTTCTTGGACTCTCACAGTTCATGTTCTCCCTCCAGAAGAGGCAGTTCCTCTCAAGCTTCCCATCAATATAACTAGTAATGGTAAATCCTTGCTATATCACTAGGAATGGTGAATGAGTTTTTAAGAGCAAGGAAACCGATCTCAGACATTTGAGAGAGAGAGCTCTTACTTTTTTTCAAATCTATGTCCTGTACAAGGTTGGGAGTGAATGCATATCCTTGAATTTCAGCTGCATGTCTGCACACTTTAAATGAGACTATAAGACAAGGTTGTTTGTGTGTTTCATATTGAGCACAAAACCCAGTTAAATATTTAGTATTGAGTTTAAACAGTTATTATTCACTGAAGATTGCAAGACAGATCATGGAAAGGCTCACATGAATAGCCATTGTAGAGTAGTGGTCATCTTTAAAGGAGCTCTGCTTCATGGAACTTTCTGTACCATTGCTGTAGTGCTGTTCTTGAACTCCTGCTTGACCAATAGACATGACAGTTTTTGTCTGAAACTTCTGATGACCAAAACTACCATAAATTTTTTGTAATGAAAGCAAAAGGAAACACATGAGTCAAGATCAAGTGTCTTTTGCCCAGCGTATTGAGGTGGCATTAGAGCAGAGAGCTTAAAGTGCCCTGCCTAAAGTTTGCACCCACAAATGCAGACTGCAATCATCCTTTCCAAGTTAATACACAAGAAGAGTCTCATACAAGAGACCCAAATTTTTACAGGATTGTTGTACTGTTCCACAGCCTCCAATACAAGGTGGTGTTGTGAGCATGATGCTTGCCCCTGGCATGTCAGCAGGGCTCTTCTGAGACTGCACCAACCTCTTTGAAATAAAGTTTGTTTGTCTCCCTGCTACCATGATCTGGGACTTGTCCACACAGCAGATAATGCTGGAATTTTAAGGTAAAAATTCAGTGCCCACTGACTCTTATGCTGTGCATGAGAGCATTTTTAGGTCTTTGCACACATCTTACTAAAGTCACTTTTATCAGCTGGTCTGAGCAGCTAGTGCAGATCAACTGCATTCAGTAACTTACTACTGCTCTCAGTAGTTCTGGTTTATGTGCTCATCTGTGGCCTTGTACCAAGGGTAGTGCTCTGAGGTTCCTCTGGAGGAATGTTTGTGTAAGTGAGATTATTCGTTTCATATCACTGTTAAAAAAGAAAATAAATTGTTTTCTTCATTAGATTTTTCTAGTACATAGTGAGGTGCTTCATTCTCAACTTTGCATTTTGTAGCATGAAGTTGTCAGAGCAGATGTTCTTTTCTTTCATCTGTAGTTCCCTAACTGTCTGAATTGTCTGTTTATTTAGTATATAGTGTATTTATAATCATGCAACACAGAGCTGATAAGCACATAGTTTCTGCTGTTGTGCAATCATACTGCTTATCGTTGTCTTGAACTGTTGCTGGTAGGAAATACAGAATGACATCTAAATGCAATTCTAATATGCATTTTTCAATTGCCTTTGCAGTACCATAACAGCTTGGGGGAAAGATCATGAAAAAGATGCTTTTGAACACATAGTAACACAGTTTTCTTCAGTGCCTGTATCTGTGGTTAGTGACAGCTACGACATTTACAATGCTTGTGAAAAAATATGGGGTGATGACCTAAGGCATATAATTGAAGCCCGAAGTCCAGAGGCACCACTTATTATTAGACCAGATTCTGGGAATCCCCTTGACACTGTTCTAAAGGTAATTCTTTCTTGAAGCCATTTGTGAACAAGATTGGGAGGGCAGTTGTTTGTTTTGTAGTGACTGGCTAGCAAACATGTAATGCTCTACCTTGGTAGGCATTGTATGTTTGATGCTGGCTAATTTGGACCTGTGAAAAATGTAAACGTTTACTTCACCTCGGTATATATATGGAAACTCTTTTGCAGTCCAAATAGTTTGATATTTTTCATCAATCCCATTCTTGTATATGGGTCTTGAAGCTTTTACAAGTTACCAGTTGCTGATGTAATGATGTTGGAATGCTTTTATAAAGAGAAACTTTTGTCACTTAACAAATGCAATGGGAAACCACTTGAGTGCTAGTAAATGCCAGGCCAATACCAATTCTTACTACTAAGTTTAGGTATCTTGGTATCCCATGTTAATGTAATTCACTATCTTGTGCTATAAATACATGTGTAGCCCTCTTCTCTCTTTTATAAGATGTGCATTTAAGTCAGTGGCACTGACTCACATTGAAAAATGCTTCTTGCCTCATTGCTCTTTAGAAAGCATAATAATAGTTGCAGTTTCTTAATAAAAGCTGTTGATAGCTCTGAATTTGAGTAACTGTCAGCACTGTCAAAGTTAGAAGGTAGGGGCAATGTTAGTCACATTGGTACTCTATCAAATTAGATCTATACAGATTTAACACTTTTTTTTTTCCCTTTGGGATAAGTAGCATATCACAAATAGGAACTCTGAATGACCTTTATCAGAGCTGATGAGAAAAACTTCTAGCTAAAGTGTTTAATTTTAAATAGTTGTGGCTTACAAAATTGTAAAAAACTGGAAGCCTCATCCATCACCCTAAGGGAGGTCAGAAGAAGAGCAGGATCTTTGGCTGACACATTTAATAACAAAAAGTCACAGCAAGCAAAGGGAGAAAGGGTGGAAGCATGGTTGTGGCTAGCTCTCAGGTGCAAGTTCTGGAAGACCATATTGTCTGTGACTGTTGTAAGGGCTTCCACCACAATGGCTGACATATGCTTTTTTTTTTTTGTGTGTGGATAGATTTAGAGCATGAATATGTGGGTATATTTATGGATTTATTTTAATTGTATAGAAAAAGCATGACTCAAATGTGGAAATAGTTTCTTTATGGGAATGGCAGGTTTTTATTTTCATTTTGAACTGTCGTCTTTCCCTTTTCAATAGGTCTTGGAGATCTTGGGGAAGAGGTTTCCCATTACAGAGAATTCAAAAGGCTATAAGTTGTTGCCACCGTATCTCAGAGTTATTCAAGGGGATGGTGTGGATATCAACACGTTGCAAGAGGTAGGAGATCCTGTTCATGTGTCAGGGTGACACTGACAAGGTTGATCTTTAATCTGAACTCTGTTACAACTAGTCAGATGTTGCAGCAGAGACTGCTGACCCCACCCTTGCCCTTCATTCCAGACACTGGCAGTGATATCATAATGCATAAAACTAATTCATTAAAACTCCACAGGAAATTATTAAGATGCATAAAAACCCCTAAAAGGCATTTTCTAATCCCCCTGTTGTAAGCCTTCTCTTTCCGCTGTCTCTCCTTTTGTTTGCTTTCATCATGCTTGTCAAGTCTAATTGAGATCAAAATCTGCCTGTGTTTGGTCCTTTCATTGATGTCTAAGGCACACTGCATGATCACTGTGCTGCAGCAATAGAAGTAATTAACTGGTTTGACTCATTAGTTGTATACCATCCAAAGTCTGCTTGTCCTCACATATTGAAGGTGTAGTTTTGAAGGAGACTTCTTAAAACCTAGGGTAAGGAAAGGAGGTTCTTTGATTGAGCAACTAGTGGAATAAGGATTAGTTGAAAAGCCAGAAAATATGTGTAAAAGATTAGGCTATAGTCTGAGTCAAAATTGCAATTTTACCGAGACATAAATTAATTATTTAGTAGATTCTGCATGCTTGAAATAAGCCATAAATTCATCACTATTGACTGGAGGTAGATAATAGGTAATACAATATGGCCATAAAGGTATAGACTGCAGTAACTACAGATGACAAAGGGCATGTAAGAGGAAGAGAACCTCACTTTGTCTGGTTTGTCCTGAGTCTTTCATCTGCAGCTGTATTAGAGTTCAAAACCAGAAATCAGTTGAATAAAGTTAAGATTAATTTTACTTGAATTTATTGACATTTGTCTTAGCTTTCTAGACTGACACATCCTTAGGTTCTTCTCAACAAAGGTGACTTTTGCTGCTTCTCAAAATTATGAGCAAGAGAGGTATCAGTTTTGGGTTTTAGTTAGTTTGAAGCTATCTGCATGTCTAACATGGGCACATAATGTGAACCTCAGTGACAGAGCTCAGATTTGTCACACAGATCACTAGAGAACAGTTAATACTGAGATTGTAATCTGATAGACCAACTATAGTGCAGTCATCCTCTGCAGTTTTTCCCCCTCCAATGGCCTTTGAAGTAATTTTTTTTTTGGTCCCATCATGTGGCTTTTTGAGAATGTACAACTATGCTAATACGCTTAACAGAACACAAGCATGAGAGGTTAATAGCTGGAAACAAAGTCTAATCATTAGATAGCAGGGGAAGACACTCTGTTAGAGAGAGCAAAACCCACACAGAAGAAAAACATTTCAGCTGGTTCTGAACAATGATCTAACAGGGCTTATGCTGTGTTAGGCAAGTATGGTTATGGTTGAGATTTTCATGAGTTGTGAGAGAACAGAAACTGGACTGTCCTTTCTTGTAAGGAACTCTGGTTGCTTTTTCTAAGTTATACTGGAAAAAATTCAAGGATTTCATATAGCATTGATTCTAATTAAATATTAAAGCAAGTATTTAAAAATCTTTGCACTAGAGTGAAAAATGCTCTGCTCTTCAAGTCCTAAATAGAGCAGTAAAACAATTGCAACAGCTAATGGGACAGGATGGGAGGCAGAATGAGCAATTCTTTGTTCAGGTGATCTGCCTGTTTATATATTTTACTTATGAAGCTGTAATTGATTATGGGATGTCTACCTGTAACATGTAATAGAAGAGAGCAAAAGATCCAGTTCCTCAAGATGTACAGAGCAGACAGATCACTGCTGCCCACTGCTTCTCATTTCTTCCTGACTCAAATCTTGCTGTGCCTCATGTCAGCTTTGGTCATTGAACCACTAGTCATTTACTATTTAGACCACACATGTAGCAGCAAACTAACTCAGCCAAAAGGGGATCACTTTTATGGTTTAGTGAATTAAATTGTATCCCAAAAAGGGGCTAATACTTGCCAGGACTGTATAGAAGAAAACAAACTGTTGTTTTGAGCTGGGAGACATAGGCAGGACAGAAAATGACATTTTTCATTTAACAGCAGCAAATTATGTTGGAGCAAAACAACCATGATTTTGCAGCCCAATTTTAGGTTTATTTAAATATTGTCAATCTCTTAATCCTTTTATGTCAGCAAACCCCAGGTTTTACCATGCTGACTTTTAGAAGATTGGATAATAGCATAACATTTAAAAACAACAGCCAAAACCCAAAATAAAATAACCCACCAAAACCAAACCAACACTGAAGTATACACTCATTATTTTATAAACTTCTAAAAGAAGTTTACATGAACAAATACAAATGTATCACTATGGCCATCTTTTTTCCCCCCTCTTGTAGCCTGTGCAAGATTTTTATTCCAAGTATTCTATGTCAGCTTTCAATTCTAGGCATGATTTATTGTTACAGATCAGATGAAAGGTAATGAATGGGTACAGTAGGAAAATCTAAAATGGGTAATGACCAATAGTCTGATTTAGCTATCCAAAGTAGCTGAAACAACAATATAGAAAACAACTCAGAGTATAAACTGGATTTTAAAATTCTTTGTTTTAATAGGGGTTGCTGGTAGAACAGGTAAGGAAACTTTTTTGACTTACTTTGCATTTTCACTTTTAAAAATCATTCCAATCTGCTAACTCCACAATATACTACACTTTCAAAGGATTTTCTTTGAACATTCAATTTCCAGATGTCTTTAAATTTTTCTACAAAATAAATCCTCTAATCTGGAGTCACAGTTCATGTATTAATCATGCTCATAATGGTCAGAGGAAGCTGGTGAAAACCTTGACACCTGAATTGTTCTCCTGTATAGGTTTGAAAGTGTGAAACAAAAAATTCTTCTGTATTGTTTTCCTTTGAGGGAGGCTTCAGTTTTTTCAGATCTCCCCCTTTTCTTCCTATTACTACTGCTGTTTGCCATCTCTTGTCCATACCTAAGGAAGTAATAATAGTATCTGGGCCTTTGCTGTGGGTCACTGGTACAGTCAGAGCTGTCTTTCAGCTTAGTCTGGATTTCCCTTCCCATCCTCACCAGACAAAGATCAGTCTAAGTAAGGAAGTCCCTTGAGAGAGTGGAAAGCTAGAAGCCAGTTCTTCACCCAGGGTAAGTGAGGAGTTGTGCCTGTGGCATGAGATGAACAAACCACCTGTAAATGAGAGCAAGAACATGAGCTGAAAGGGGGTTCAGGTTTCTTCTCACCCAGGCAAGAGGGTTAACAGCCAAGGCCCATCTATGCTGTACTTGCACTAACATCTGTTAACCTGCAGGTATCAATTAACACAAAACCTCAGCATCACGTGCCTTGGTGTAGGATGTTGTTTATACCAGGGAGTTGTTATCTTGCAGGTGTGTTCAGGTGAGTTCAGTGTCATACCTGGCCTTTGCAACTGCACAATGAGGTGGGCAGAACACAGTGGCTCAGGCTTGGCCAGCAGTTCATAGTTTCAGGCTTGCTCAGGGTCTGGACAGAGCCAGAGGCCACATGGAGTTTACCTATGTTTGCCTCTTTAAAAGACAGCACAGGTAAGTAGAGTCCATATCCAGGCCCAGTTAAATCTTGTTTCTTATGGCACCACTGGGCATTGTTCTCATGTAGAAGGTATACAAAATACCATTTTTTACCCTTCTTTTGTCAGCTTCAGTTACTTTTGAGGTACTTAAAGGAGAATTTAATTAATTTCAGTTGTTTATCTTCCCTGAGTACCTCTTTTAACTGATTCCGGGAGAGTCTAATCACCTGAAAATAAAGATTTCTTTTGCTCTTGGTCACTGAAAGGGTATGATGTCTCCTGCTAAAATCCACTGGATTGTCACATATTTAAGAGAGCATTTGTTCAGGATACAAAGCTTTCAAAAGGTTCTCTTAAGTGGAAGTCATGGTAGAGCTTGAGATTAATTTTACTTGACTTGCTGAGTGAGGCTGAGTAAGTTGGTACCATTGGAATGGTGGAAGCTCACTGATAAGCTTTCTCCTGGGGAAATATCTGACAGGAATGTAGTGGGAAGGTGTTCCAAGTATGCCCTCAGAAGGTTATGACTCTGCTGTCCATGTGTCATGTTGACTGGCCTCTGTCAGCCATTCAGACTGAGAGCAGCAGTGAAGACAGTCTGCATGTGACTAAGTGCATAAACAAAATACTGGTGTGCTCTTTTGTTGACATTACCAGTTTGTTACAGTCTGAAATTGGAATTGTGCTTTCCATTTCCTTCCCCCCTCTTAGGAGCCTTAGCTGTCCCTTAAAACAGCGGCTTGACATCAGTAGCTCCTGAAACAGTCCTGTTGAGTGTTACTCTGGCATTTCTTCTTGATGCAGGACACTAAGATTGCCCAAAATATTACCAGATTTCTGACTGTGCTGATTTTTGAAACTGCACTATTCCCCATAGATGATGTTCTTCCATTCTGCTTCTCACCTTCCTGTTTTTCTGGGCGGATGTATTTTGTTGTCTCACCCACTCTGGTTTTCTCACCTGCTTTTAATAATAAAATGTTAGAAGAGAGCGTGAGCTCTTGTTCTGGGGCTATAAGCCTCATTTCAGGCTGTCACAAGAGTAACAGGTCAGGGAAACAAATCTTGGCCCTTTATGAGCATGACTAAATGAGCAGCCATTACTCCAGGCTAGAGGATGTCAGATTTGTCTGGGTAGAATGAGGGTGGAGGGAAATGATACGCTAACTTTTACCTTGACTGTTGCTAGCAGTGCAGTTCACATTGATCTGTACCTGCTGGAGAAGGTGGCAAAGCAAACTGAGCAGTTTTGTATATTTTCATTTCCCATCTTTGAACTTGCTGATCTTACTCTAGACAATGTGATTTTCAAGATGATTGCTCTGTTCAGGTCAGGGTAATAACTTTCTGGAGTTGAGCAGGATGGCTGCATTGTTTCAGGATACAAGCTCTGCTTCCAGATCTTTCCATAATTCTGAGAAATTGGGAGGCTCTGAAATACTCCCATGAAGTATTTTATTTTCTTTAGAGCCCTGTTTCTCTGGGCAATGCATTACTGTGCCACCTTAGTTTGGGAAGTATATGTGCTGGCCTGGTAATTGTCTTACAGCAAAAGCTTTCCAGTTCCACGCTGGAACTGTAAATAAAAATGCAAACAATGTCCCAAGCATTGACCAAATTATTACGTATGTCTCCTGGAAACTGAATGTTAGTTGGCTTAATTGTCTGTAAAAGCATCTTGTTTAAGTAGTACAATGTTTTTATGGGAAAATGGCATGGCCTAAAAGTATGCTCCATCATAATTTTCTTTTTCTTACTAGATTGTGGAGGGAATGAAGAAGAATAAATGGAGTATTGAGAATATTGCCTTTGGATCTGGTGGAGCTTTGTTGCAGAAACTAACCAGAGACCTCTTGAACTGTTCCTTCAAATGCAGTTACGTGGTGACCAACGGCCTTGGGGTATGTCTCTGTACCACTTCTACCAGTGCTTTCAGGAGAGGCCTCCCCATTTGAAAGCCTGTTTGACATTTCCTGTTACGTTACCACCATCTGCATTAGGTCCTACAAAGCCCTTTCCTCCTAAAAAAATCCTCTTCATTTTAGATAAATGTCTTCAAAGATCCTGTAGCCGATCCCAACAAAAGGTCAAAGAAAGGACGGCTGTCGTTGCATAGGACACCTGCTGGAGAGTATGTGACACTCGAGGAAGGCAAGGGAGATCTTGAAGAGTATGGACAGGTATGAATTTTCCAAATCTATTGCATCATTCTTCATGCAAAAATAGACTGAGAAAACAGCAGGTTATAACTTAATTTCAGAATTTATTTCTGGTCTGTCATTTTGTTCAACTCCCATCTTAGTACCTCGAAAATTACCTCAGTACCAGATTCAGTAACAGCAGAGTGTTAGAATGACAGTAGAATGTTCAGGCTTTACAATTACAGATATTTGTCTTTTTTTTTATCTTCAGAAACATGAGAACATTACCACTTTTCCCCAAAACTTAAGTCTCAGTGTTGCAGAATATATACTGGCCAGGTAGTTTTGTTTGGCCTATATTGCACAATTTGAGTAGTGACTCCAGCTGGATGTGGAACAGGGACACCTGTAACTAAAATGTGTTTCTACTTCCCCACTGAGATTTTTTTTTTAAATAGTTCCTTCAGCAGTTAGTTCTCTGTACACAGAGTAGGTCCACAGTTTTTAGAGATGTAAATTTAAACCAGGAATTCAGTTTCCCTGTGAATTCTTTACAAATGCAGAATGGAAGGCTATTTCCATGAAATAAGCACAAACTTTATGCCAATCTCAGGCTTTCAATTTGATATGTCTTGTGTTTCAGCGTCCAACAATGAATCATTAAACTGCATATTGGGTCTCTTCCCAAGTTAAGAGGAGTGAAAATCAGTTGTCAAATTGCACTTCTGCTTTTAGAAGCTGAAAGTTTTCTTGTACACAGAAACTGTTTTTGTACTACTAGGCAGAGGGTACTACTAGGCACACTGCTTTACATAACAGTAAGATTAGATCTCTGAGAAATTTCAAGATTAAAAAACCTGAATTACACACACCGAAGATATCGTGCTCTGGACACAAAGATTTTATATAAATTTGAAACTTTTTTCTATGCGCATATTCACGTGCATGTGTTAATTATGAACATTCATATGTGTGTAGAGAGGGAAGGACATGATGGTGAGAAATCTCTTCAACACAAACTACAAGACTTTGGCTCTGAAATTAGGCAATATGTTGTCCCTTCATTTTTGTCAGTTGAAATTATTCATTGAAATTTTTTGATCCCAGGAAATTAGAGAGGGTCTTGGTGTGGTACCAGTTCTGGGGCTCCCTTCTGTGGGTCCATTTCTCTAAAGCCACAGGTCCTTGCAGTAGGTCACCAAATGCAGGGACTACTCAGTGTTGCTGCTGTGCTGACTTTTGTTGCCAGCTGTGCTTGTTGCCCTTCCAGTGTGCTGTGTGCAAGCCCGTCCTGATATTCTATTTTATAAAATATATGAATAAATGGCACAGTGAAGAAATATACTTAATTTTTTTTTTGTCTAGAGGAAAAAAGTACTTCATTTAAACCTCTATAATTTAATCGTATTTGACTGGGTTGCATGTCACCTTACAAGCTGCTCTAGCAAGGTGTATTTAGTGTATGTTTTGCTGTGGCCAGGTGTAGATACCACACTCAAGGGACTAGTCAGCACAAAGCTGCTGTCTGTGCACAGGATGACCCAAGCCCTTACTTTCTGTGTAACCATTAGTGAAAGATGTCAGAAAAAGCTGTAAAGATTTAGTATCTTGACAGTCTAAAGTTCCAGCCTTATCAGGCTGCATTTGTGTGCTTGCATTGGAGTTTGTGTAACCTGTTTGCCAAATCACTCTTGCTAAAACAGCGGTGTTTCTTGCAGGACCTGCTTCACACTGTATTTAAGAATGGAAAGGTAACGAAGTCATACTCATTTGATGAAGTAAGACAAAATGCCAGGCTGAAGAACAGTGAATTACAAACTTCATCTCACTAAGTTCCATTCCATGTCTGTGTATGTGTGTGTAACTAGTTCGTACTGCATAGCTACTGGTTTGCTGTACAGATCTGTGTGTTTGTGTTTTATGACATTGTAGCCAAGTTATTTGTTGGTTTATGGACATACTGCCCTATCTTTTGCCAGTCTTTAGAAGATAAAATCAGGAAATGGTACTTACCTTGTAAAACATATTTAATGCTAAAGTGTGCTTTTTAGGGCCCTTTGCCAGTAGTGATTCAATCTGGTATTGATCTTTTCACAAATGAGACAGAGCTGCGAAACTTTTTTATATATAACAGAATATCACAAAATGGATTTACATAAAATTATCATGATTGCTTTATGTTTATATTTAACTTGTATTTTTGTACAAACAAGATTGTGTAAAATATATTTAAAGTTTCAATAATTAAGTCTTTCCAACTTTTCATAATTTTTATGAGCACAGACTTTCAAGAAAATATTCAGTGGGGGGGGAATCCATTGCCTTTTGTCCATTAATCAGCAAATAAAACATGGCCTTAAAAGTTTGTTGTGACATTGTTCCATTTGACAACTAAATCAGGACTCGTATCTCCTTAAGATCCCATAGAGTTGCTGACCTCACCATTTCTTGTAGTTGTCTGTATTAGTAAATCTGCATTAAACAAAATTACTGTTCTTACTAGAAGGTTTAGGTATTACTGACCTTGCTGGCACAGTAAGGTATGTAAGTGAAATGCCAAATTTGAAAGGATTCTCTACTGCAACTTAACTTGCCAAGTCTATCCCGCTTGGTATATGCACCTCAATATTTTAAGAGTAAAGTTTTTAAGAGATCTCCTCTTCCACTATAGAATATATGTGTAAAATACTGAAATACGGAAGCGGTGTATTTTAAAGTAATTACACTTCTGGGTTTATTTTTCATATACTGTAAGTGACATAAATTTAAAGCAAAATACTGGACTGGGTAGTGCACTTTTTTACTTTTTTGTATTTTTTTCATTGATTTGCCTTTTGTCAGACTGGATGTTAAATTGTAAAAATGTTTAACTATTTTTGTTAACACCTTTAATAATAAACTATGCTAGCCAAACTCCTACATGAATGGCAGACCTGTTTCCCCTTCTCACCCCATTCCTTTGGGGTGAGGAGGGGCTTTTATTTTGCAGAGGGTAACTGTAAAACAATGTGTTTGAGAGATACTTTTGAACTGTCTGCACTTGATTGTATTTGCTCTCTGCATATGCTTGTTATAAGTATCTGCTGGAAAATGAAACTGTTGAGGATTTTATTTGAGAAGCTATGTAGTAACCTCTGAAATACTTGATAGTACTGTAGGATGGCTCTCACTAGAAAAGTACCTCCCTTACTTAAAAACAAAAAGCAACAGCTAAAGCAAACAGTTCCTGTTCTGCTGGCGATCAGCTATCAGCCAATTGCTTAATATACTGGTGTAATTAATGCTTCTAATTAGTAGATGATGTTACTGGAAAATGTTAAAGCCTAAGATAATTTAAGCCTACAAAATTTTATAAAATGTGCTTTTAAAGGAAGATTGAAAAGCCATACTTTGTTGTTCTTACTCTCTCACCAAAAAGGGCCACATTGAGGCATCCATAATATTTCCAGGGTTTGTGGTCAAGATGTTTATGCCCAGTCTCAATAGTTCTTGTTAATAAAAACCTGTTTTTCACTTGTAGTGTATGTAATTATACATTTAAGTGACGTATTGTTTCAAGAATAGTGTTTTAGGAAAACTCTAAATGCTGACCTTTCACACTGAGGAATTGCCTTCCCTTAGCTATTAATTATATTGTTTGGTTTTGGCCCAGAAAGATTTTGAATCTGGACTTAGGATCAGTAGCAGGTAAATAGTACAGAGCCTATTTCACTCCTCCACATGTGTACTAGGGAATTTTATGATGTATGGTTTAAAAAATAATAAAGTAAATGCTGCTTTCATTCTGTACCAATAAAAATTTTGATAACTATTGACTACCCATAACTGATATTTTTGTACTTGAGAACTGAGGATATACTGTGGAAGCACTGTTTTCATGTGTACCATGAAATACATTATAATTGTTCAGTATTGTCCAAAACTTTTCAGCTTATTAGTTGGAAACTCAAAGCAAATTCTCTACTTGTGCATGTCACTTTCAGAAAGTTGTAACGTCACTCATTTTATTAAATGTTAGTAACTTTAAAAGGTGGGGGGGAGGGTAGAAAAACACCTGGTGCTATTCAGACCTGAACACTTGTCTCTTTGTGTTTGGCAGTTTGACATTCTGGGCATCAAGGAGTTGACAGAAATTACTGCAGTGCTTGAACCATACAATATCCTAACTCTTCCACATGAAAGCAAACAGCATGTTTGTTTGCTTTAAATTACTAGATTTGTAGTCATTGATATATTTTAATTATCCCCATTTCATAATATAATACAGTATTTGTATTTAAAAATAGGAATTGGGAATTTTGTGTTTAATACTCTGATTTGTAACCATATTTAGCGTAAGAAATGGATTTTGTAAGACTATTTTTTTTCTTCAGCTGCATGATTATGAAAAAAAAAAGGATACTTTTTTGGTACTTTGAAAGATCTGGGGAGAGAACAGAAGAGTACTTAACTGTTTGGTTTGCCAAAATCAAAACAAAGCTTAAACAGTTCTGTTCTTATAGGTTTTTACATTCCTTCTTGTTTAGTGAAGAATAATTATTCCTCACTTAAATCCTCTGTTAAAGTAATTTTAATGTACTTGGCATCAAATACCAGTATGTAATACACATGGAAATAAAGTTTAGTTCTGGCAGTGAAAATCATAGCCATCTGACTGTGTCTTAAAGTTCTGATGTTGGGCATCAGATGTCATCCTGTGCTCTTAGTTGCCAAACACGGGCCAGAGCAGGGCTGTGCTGGCATTGCATTCCTTTAGGGAGAGCTGCTCAGCTGCCTTCAGACACTTGGGGTTAAACTTACAGCCAGCTCAGTTCTAGAGAACAGAAAGCAAACTGAGCTCTTCTTTTCTTGGTTGAGGGGTGTGTGTGTGTGGCTTTGGGGATTCGGTTTGGGTTTTGGGGTTTTTTTCCTGCCTTTTTTGTGTGTGTGTGTGTGTGTGTGAGTACATCTATGCTTTGTCATTTTGTCTGTGTTGAAAAGTAAAGCACTTGGTTTTGAATTTGATATAAGAAATTATCCTCTATATTTGACGGAATCCTTTCTCAAATAAAGTTTCATTATTTCAACTTCAAAGTCACTAGAATGCTTGTTTAAAGGCAAATTAACCACCAGTGTTGCTGCATCCTTCAGTTTGCTGCAGTACTGTGAGAAATAACGCCAGCTCTTTAGCAGAGAGTCCTTTGGACAGGATTTTTGTACCTAGAAGAAGTAACACTTTAACTCCTGCGTGCCTTTGAGTCGCAGCAGGTGCCTTACCAGCAGGGATGTGTCGGTAGGGGTGGGTAAGGCACCTCCTGTGGTGCTGCACCGCCTCCTGTGATGGTAGCACCGTTTGTTGCTGGTCCCTCAGCTCTTGCTGTACTGTAGAAAGGGGCTCCTGTGGCCCACAGTAATGGTTGAGTGTAAAGGTTCTGTTGGAGGATTTACAGAGAGCACACACAGCCCGAGTGCCAGGCGAGCTCCTCCGCTTCCTTTCCGTGGAGGTGAAACCCACGAGCTGCAGCACTCCAGATTTTCTCACTCTGATCAGCCTCTGTGCAGGTTAAGTCACTCACCAGCCGTGAGTGGGTGGTGGTGGCTCCCAGGTCATCTGCAAGAAATCAGCAGGGAAATTCCAGGCCTTGGCCTGTGCAGAAGGCAGGGGATTCACAGGAAGAGCCTTATTTATGTCCTCCAATCCTACTGTAACAATTAAAATCTTAACTGTGCTGAGCTGCTTGAGGCAGGGACTGTGAGGGTGCATTTGTACAATGGTAATTGCATCTCTGCCTGGAAATGTTTAGGTTTCCCTGAGAGTCCCATCAGGGTCCTCTAGGTGCACATCTCCATCAGATTTGTAAACATCTGAGTGAGAAATCATCCTCTTAAACCTGATGGATAGGGGCTTTATATGGAGAACCACATGCCTTCTAAATAACCAGATGATCAGAAAGAAAGAAATAATGAGATTAAAGATGACTGTAAACTCATGCTTGTGAAAATCACAGTTGCTAACCAAGATCCATGGATCTTGTGTTCTTGGGAGGGATTTTCCTGTTTATTAGCAGCACAGCTGATCTTGGTAGTAATTTTAAAACACCCTTCACAGAAAGACATTTGGTTTTAATTAATCAAAAGGGCTGAAAAGCACTTAGCAATAGAGTATTTCCAAAAAGTATTTCACTGTGGCACCATATTTTGTTGAAAGACACCCTGATGTCTGGTGTAATACAATCCAGAGCAATTCAGAAGATATGGGAGTGAATTCAGCGGGATTCTTCTCAAGTGACATATTTTGTTCCATATAATTTCCTTACTAATCTTTGTATGAGTACTCCTAACTATTTTTCAAACAGAATTTCTAGAATTTTCAAGTTATGGTGAGGTTTCCTGGCATCAGGGTGGCAGTCTTCTCTCCTGCTTCTGGCTGGAGCAGAAGTCTTTTGAGGACACATAAGGAGCCATCATGCCTCTAGCAATTTTTTATTTCCCTCTTACACAACTCTTCTCAGTTCAAGGGCAAGTTTATTGTTCATTTACCATTGAGCTAAGAAAAAAACCCAGTAAATTTGGGATGTATAACTCCTTCTTTTCCCCAGCAGTCTAGTTTATATAGAAATCAATCCAAGATATTTCACAGAACCACTAGATAAATTTACACAAGCATACTCTAAATAATTTCTAATATGTGTGCATCATATTTTTAATATTTATGCACAATTTTTAATATATGTATTTATGCTTCATTGATAACTTGTTAGATCTGAGGATCTAATTCTTGGTAGTTGATCCAATGCTCATGTCAAGTAAACATACTGTATATAGCCAGATAATTAAAAATTCCTGAAAATGGCTTCAAAGTCTTCATATAATTACAGTACTTAAGAAATTCGAGTAGGTAGATAAAGGATGCATGGAAGGTTCTGAGGGCTGGACATTTTTACTTCTTTGTCATTAATTTTGGTTATTAATGTAGCTATTTAAATCTTCCACATCAGCTCTTCTATACGAAAGGAGATGAGGAAGCTTGTTTTAATATGTCTGAGTACTCGTATCACCAAAATATTAGTAAAAGTAATACACGTGTCAAACAAACTGCATGGACTCTGAACCTTATCTCTTGTAAGGTAAAGAGAAGGACTTCAGCCTCAAGCTTAATTCCCTTTCCTGCAAACAGGAGAAGAAATGAGCTGTTTTCCTCAGCCTTTGGGATGTGCTTTCCTCAGCTTCCTGATAAAGAACAAGGCTGGTGTGCTCTTCCCTTTCAAGGAAGTTTTCCATATTCCAAAAGATGCCACCCTGTTTTAAGCATAAGGGATTGCAGCTCGTTGGATGTGTCAGAAGGATGACATAGCCCAGCAATTTAAGAGGATAATCTCTGAGTGAAATGGCTTTGGGTAGAGATATGTCTGTAAGTCACAGAAAGGTCAGTCAGAGCATGACAGCTAATCTCCCTCTGGTGGGGCTGCCTCCCTGCCATTTCTGTCTCAGCTGAGCAGGTTCAAGTCTATGCTGTAATCTGCTGTGAAAACATTGAGTCTGTTCAACCAAAACAAAGTGTTGCCAGGCCCCTGTGATTACAAAGCAGTGGTCTGTTAATGTGCTCCAGTCTAACCTTAATCCATTTTTCAAGCCTCGTATCTCTTGGCTACTTCTTAAACCAAATGCCAGTGACAAACTTTGTAAATCTCCTGTTCTTCCTCCACACTGGGTTTTGCAGCCTCACCTCCAGCACTGCTGCTGGAATACCATTATTTGTTTTTATTGCTACTGTAAATCTCCAGAAGATAAAAAGAATAGTTTCACCTCTGTACGAGGTTTTGCAGTCATTACACCTTCAAATAAAAGCAAATATATTCATACATTAAGATCAGAGAAAGGTGACCCTTTGTAACCTTTTGTGTCCAAGTTGTGACCATGGAAATGTTAACAAACACGAATCTGGCAAAAATAAGGATATGTTCTCTTGAAAACTGGTTTCCATGTAAAAGCCCTCTACTAAACCTACATTTAGAACCTTTATAGTCATAAGTGAAGCACTGCTGAATACTCAAGCACTTTAGCTTGGTTTCTGCAGGTGCTTCTTGACAGCCCAGTCCCACCCATGTCCCACGTGGGTTACCCACAGGTAATCCCATCAGACAGGGATGCACTGGCATGTGGAGTAGCAAGATAAAGTTCTTGAGTTCATGGAGACCACAGTCCTGGGTCATGTGTGTGCTGGGAAAGTCCAACACTACGTGAAATAACCTGTCCCACTGCCATCCCAAACACCAAGGGTGGGTTTGCTGAGCCCAGTTCAGCTCCAGCTCTGGTTATAGCTGTGCAGACTATTCCCATGGCTGTTTTGTTGTAAGAGAGCACACGTGGTTAATCCCTGGTCTGTCTTTCACAGCCCATAGTGGATTAGGCAACACCTGAGAAGAGTTTCAGTAGTTCTTCTCTGTTACAACAGAGTCCTGCCCAAGGGCATTTTGAGACAAGAACCCATATGGTTATTGAATATGTGGTGTGCTGTAAACCAGCATGAGAGGAGGGAGTGACTTTGGGGGTTGTGGTATGATTGTAAATAATAATTCCTTCCCAAGGCAATTGCTTAGACACAAGTGCTGTCACTGGGATGGTTGCTGTAACATCACAGCAAAGACAAGGCAATCTAGGCAAGTCAGCTAAGGCTTCTGGTTCTTTTCCAAATGACTTTCTCTATCCACTACTCTCTTAAAACACATGGAATTTGGGAAGTACTGCTACCATCCATCACCCATGTGTGACTTTCCTACAATGGTGTAAATCTCTGTGTCACGCTCTCTGTTCTTGCCTGGCATTTGAATTGCCAGGGTTTGGTTTGGTTTTAGTGCTTCTGCACTTTGTACTGACATTTTTATTAAGCAATTTTTTGTATCACCAGGATTTTCTATTTAAGAGGTAGTAGATGAATCATAACATGTCACTTTATGTGAGGTTAGGATTATTTTCTCCTGTGCACATTGGTTTATGCCAAACTTCAGCTCCTATTACAATTTACATTCACAGTGTTTCATAAAGTCTTTTTGCAATTCTTCACAATCAGCTCCCACCTTTATTACTATGCATGACTCAGCACCTCCAGCAAGCTGTCACCTCCTTACCCACCCTTCTCTACATTGTTTAACATGTTGAGCAGCAGGAGCTCCCGCACAGATCACCAAGTGTAGTTTCTGAGAAAGCTGAGCAATTTCCTATTATTTTTCTTGATCAATGTTGTGTACATGTAAGGACGTCTCCTCATGTCTCGAAACTTCTTAGCTTCCTTGAAAACTTTATTATAAATCTTGTTGAATGCCTTTTTAAAATTAAAGTAGGTTATATCCACACACCTGTCAACTCCTTCAAAGGACTTCAAAGAAGGTAACTTTCTCTTGCATTTATCAATCAGAATCTCCCTCAGGAGCTTAAATTAATTCTTTCTACTGTATTTTCTCTCTTAGTCTTACTATGCCTTTGTCCACAAGATCAAAAGTCTTTTGAGAAATTGGAAAATACAATTCCAGACAACTCAGGCAATTTTTGAAATGGGTTCTTGTTCTCATGCTGTCTTTGTCCTTCTGCAGTACAGTGCTTCATGGTGAATGGCACAAGATTCTGCAGTGGGCTACCTTGGGATAAGAAAAGCAGTGAGCCATTGGGACAAATCTGTTCTTCAGGTTTGAATTAAAGATTACAGTTACCAGGAAACAGACCAAATTATGGGAGGCTTCACCTGGTGATGCCTCTCAGGGACTTGCATGAACAGGAAAGCTGGACATAATAACAGAGACAGCCAGCCCGACCAAACACTGTGGACTAGAGGCAAACCTAGTTTGTACAGTGCTCATCCTTGGACTCTAAAAAAATTCTGTTCAGCAAGGGACTCAAGATTAAACCAGATTCCAGAATACTTTTGAGTGAAGAACCATTTGTTTTAAAGCCACAGGCACAGATCTGTAGACGTGTCTCATGTCCCAAAAAGACAGATCACCTCTATAAACCTGGTCACCTCTATACTTGAAACAAGGATCTACTGGAACCAGTAGTTCCAATGTGGGTGCCTCTGTCATGTTTGTTGAGCATCAAGTGAGCACTGGCAGTTGGTATTTTATATAATACTGTTTGTATAGGGATCACATACATATATGTACATATGGACAGTTTCTACATGCAAAGATGTAAATATATGAATAGACAGATGTTTACAGATGTGTATATATTCTAACTATAGAAGGAAATATCCATAAATATTAAGGACATTCTGTTAGTGATTGTTCATGGGCTATGATCTGTCATAAACTCTGTATACCTGGATCATGCTTGCTCTGTTTCTTTCTGATAACTTCATTTGATACATGAAAGGGTTGTGTAAGCAGCCTTTTCAGCCACCACCTGACTGGCAGCTTATGCTGAAATGATCATCTATGGTTACTCCCAGCTGTCTCTGGATTGCTTCTTGCCCAGACACTGCATATCTGTCTCTGGTGTTGTGTAAGTTGGTATTTGGCTATCTGCCAGTGGATGTCATGGGACTGTGATCAAGCAAGTCAGGTTTGCATAACAATAATCTGTCTTTGTCCCTCTTTATTACTCCTCAACTTACAAAGTCCCACAGACTTTATCAACTAAAGGTTTATGTCATTGTCTGGGTCACCAATGAACAAACGAATTGTGACAAAAAGATCCCAGTCCTGTGGCATTGCTGCTAAATGTGGTCCTGCTCATTGGTGACCTGCAATGATCAGTATTTTGAGATCAATGAAAGAACCAGTTTTTAATCCACATAGTTAATCGCCTGGCAGTTATATATTATTTGAGCTTTTAAAACTAAATGCAGTACTAATTACTTGGGGGAATTAACATTGCATTATGATGGGGTTTTTTATTCAACAGACCTAGAAAAATAAAATAACTAAAGAAAAAACACCAGCCCAATTTCATTCCTTTTCTACTACCAGCTAGCAAAACGCTCTGAATTGAAATATTAAGGACAATCTTCTTTCTCCACTTGGGATCTCCTTCTCCTCTTAGCTTTGAGTGGGACCTGCTGTTGGCCAAATCGTTGTTTCTACTGCAATACCTAATGTTGCAATATGATGTCTTTAGGTAAAGAATGTGTTGGACATATTTGGCTGGAAAAACGCAGAGGAGAAGTGGGATCTGTGCATTAGCTAGGTAAGTCACAGGAGAAGCAGAGTGACCATCACCCTGGGGACAGCCATCCCTGGACCCTAAACTGCTCCAGCCAGGACCTGACAACCCATGGTGGCTCAACAAACCTTTCTGGGCGGTTTAGAGCAGCTCAAATGCAAATGTGTGCTGTATTTAGGGATTTCCTATAGTGCACCAGAACAATGCACCATAGTACACCTCCCAGGGCCTGCCCTGGTTGCCTCCCTGGTTCCTCCAGCCCTGCTTACTTGCTCGGAGTCAGTAGTGTTTGTTTTCTGCAGAAATACTCAGACACCCTCTGCAGCCTCCACGAGCAGTTTCCTGGGGCCTATGAGATCCCCATGGGGTAACAGAGAGCTCTGCCTGGGGTGGTGTCACCTGCACAGGACAGACACAAAACAAAGTTGTGCAGACCAAAGGAGTCTATAGGGAGCCAGCTCTGAGAGTGCCAGATCTCTCCGTCTGCGTCAGGGATGAACACCGCTTCGTGTATCCTGTTAAGCTTTCCTGTAGCTTTCACTGGTGACCTATCAGCTTCTAAAATTTTGGCTATAACTTAATGAAATCCACTTTGCCTTTACTTTCACACCTGTCCAAGTGGAGGTGGAAGGAAGGAAATGAACTGGAGCTGACTGAGCACACTTGGAGCACGCTGCTCCCCTGGAGATGCCAAGCTGCAGTCAGCAGCATGGCCAGGCTGTCCTGCAGCAAGTCCTTTCCATCAGCAGCTACAGCTCAGATGCTGCTCTCAGGAGGTGCCTCTGTCCCTGCAGCCCAGCAGCCCCTGGGGTGATTCCACTCACGGATCAGCTAAGTCCAAAAGGTTGGTTCAGACTCCAAAGGACAGCACGGCCCTGCATGATGGGCAGGTGTGGCAGAGCCCGTGGCCCGTGGGACTCTGTACTCCTGCCTCATTCATTGGCACTTCCTTCCAGATAAGATCCTCTCCAGGGGGCTCAGTGTCAGCTTGGTGCTGGTCAGAAATGGGCAGCAGCAACACACGGAAAGAAAAATAATTTCAAAACTAGAAGAATCCGGGATTCCCCGATGTCTTTCTCTGCTGGGTGAATAACACACCACACAGCCACACTGTTTGTAAGTAGACTCTGTATTTTTAGCAACTGATCTATGAGATCATTTTGCTATTTTCAGTTGTTTGTGACTTGGGACTTTTCTGCTAGGAACATTGTGAGTGGGAAGGAGCACATACCCTCAGCTTCCAGTGAGGGCCTGAGCAGACCCTGTGTACCCGGTAAATAATACTCATTTTCTGAACAGCTTACCTCCCTGGAATATCATCAGTCCAGGGCATCTGTTGCAGTTTGAGAAATGCCCTCTGGTGTCCTCCCAGCAGCACACACCCAGGAAAAGGCCACACAGTCTTCAGTGAGCTGACCAATAGCTTCCACACAAGCCAGCAGCCTGCCTGTAAGCCTGGGCGCCATCTCCCATGCCCCATTCACAAGCAAACAGCATCTTGCTTAAAGCTGGGAATACAATTCCTGCATGTGCCTTTTGGTGCCTCGGTGGATTCAGTCCAAGAGTCTCACAGCAATTTCCATTTCCTGCAGGTCCTGCACCATTCCCAGTGTCCACACAGTGCTGGCTATAAGCTATAAGCTCCTGTGTCTGGCAGCTGGGCACCATTACCAGGCCTGGCCTTCCAAAGGGGCAGCTTGATCATGTCCCTCTTCCTGCCCCTCTCCTGCCTGCCCTGGGGCGTTTCAGTGTGCCTTTACAGCATCTCTTATCTCAAAGCACAGAGAGCCTGGCCCTGAGTGCTGCTGTTCATTCATCAAATAAGGATGCAATAATTAATTGACTGAGAGATAAACCACAGATTTAGCTGTACGTCAAGCCTGCAGGATTCCCTCAACACCTCCCACACTGCTAAAACTGTTGATTTCTGCACTGATGGCAGAATTTTAACATGTATTACACAGAGACATCCTTTTGCCCCCAGGGCCAGGCCTAGAAGAGGTGATTTCCTGGGACTGCATCCCTGGCAGTGCAGGGGTTGGAATATGGGGCTGCTGGTCACAGCTCCACGCCCTCCTGCCTGGCACCCTAGCACAGCCTCAGCCCCTTGCTCCACCTTGCAAATTTCTTTCACATTGTAGATGTGATTTCTTGGCAGCAGCCTGAGTTCTCTGTTACCTCCCTTTTCTCCCCCATCAGCAAGGTATGGACATGCACCCGCCTCTCTCATGGGATAAATGATCTCCCACTTCAACGGGCCTTATAAAAAGGAGCTTATTCTCCTTCCCCAGCAAACCTGCACCACATCAACCACCCTCCACCCATCCCTGCTGCAGTGGCCACCTGGGCTCCAGCGGCAGCACCATCCCCTCTGCTCAGTGTCCCCCCAGCCAGGCCACTGTCTCACAGCAGGACATGCAGACTGGGTCACAGCCCAGTCCTGGTGACCTTCAGGCCTTGGCAGAGCATCAGGGTTTCCAGCCAGGATGAAATTCTGGCTCTGGAAACTGAAGGGTAAAGCTGGGGCCAGAAAAGCTATATTTCATTTGAGCAGGACCCCCAAGTTCCAGCTAATGTTTGCATGTTGAGAGCTTTGGCAGGGCTTCCACCAGTGATGTCTGAACAACGACCCAAAAACCCCACACGGAGCTGCAGCACACTGGGGCTGCTCCCATGCAGCCTGATGGCCACCTCTGGCTTCTGTGAGCCACTGAGAAACAACTGTCTCACCCACGGCAGCTTGGTGTTTCCACAGCTTCAGCTTCACCAGCTCAGCCGCAGAAGTTTTAAGCTACTTTATTACATTTTCTGTAGTGCTTATAAAAGTACAAAATAACACTTTTAGTACCAAAAGGAGACCGTTTATCTATTTTTATTTCCTTTTGGGTTAGAAGAAGAGAGTGAAAGAAAACACAAACTTGCTTTCTCCAAGAAAACAAACTGACCTTTGAGTGTTATAAAGCCTTTATACAATAATTTGCCCAAAGAAGACTGGAATTTCTTCTGTGAAATGTATTTTTCCTTAAAAAATGCCAGTTTGCTAAAACCAGAACAGTTTGCAGAAAGGCTTGGTTTAAGTGAATATGCCCATTTGATAGCTACTTGGAAAATTTTTGAACTGCTGAAAGGCTGAATTGGTCAGCATAACTCTTCAAATATGAAGTTAATCTACAAGTGGAATTTTAAAAAGTAGAACTTAAAAAGTAGAAAAAATAAATACAATTTTTTAAAAAAATGAAGTATTTTTGCATTGTTTAAATCCAAAATGTTTGAACTGACCTATTCCAAAACACATTGTGATTGTCAGTTCACAACAGCTTTGAAATGTGGCTTTCTGGGGAGTGGAAAGTTCCCTCCCTCCCAGGTAAAGCTGCTCTGGAAAGCTTCAGGCAAGTGTAGACCAGGCTGAGGGTTGAAGTTTCATGCCTGTGCTCTAGAGAAAGCTGGGAACCTTGTTCAATGAAACAGGTGACTCAAGGGTCATAAAACATTCATGGCCGTAAAAAATATAAATGCCTGGAACTTTTGGAGTAAATCAAGCACAAGGTCAAAGATCATCAGTCAGGGATGCATTTAATAGATATTTAATTAACCAGTCATTGGATCATGTAGTTCCTAGTTCCCTTCTAGTAGACATTTTACCTGTTAATTAGTTTATCTGTGCATTGAGCTCACACCACAGCCCAGTGGCCTCCTCCTGTTCCTGTCCATCTTTCTGAACTCCTCTGTTGTTACATGGAACTGCTTTCTTTTGAGGACCATCTTTACTTTAACTATTTATTTAGTATATTTATTTTGATGATCAAACTAGTGTTAAAAATGCTGGTTTTAATCCAGCCCCAGGGCAACAGCTTTGGGCTGAGCTGCTTTAGATTTCAGACACAAGAAACCAGTACTGGGCTTGCTGAGGGGGCTCAGCTGCAGCCCAGTGGTGTGGTGTATCTTGACCATAATGCTGCTTGCTTTTTTTGGCATTTTCTCTCAACAGGACTACAGGGTCTTGTACAGGGAAATTATTTGTAACCTCTATTAATCATAAAAGAAATTAGGTAGAAACCCACATAGGAACACTCTAGTTAGGATCTAGAACTGCATCTTGCCAAAAGAGAGAGCTTGGCATCTCCTGGAGTGAAAGACTGCATTTGTCCTCCTCAAAGGACAAGAAAATATGAGGATGTCTCCACCACTGTGGACAGATGGACACACATATCTGTCCTGCACCTCTTCAAAGGTGCAAAGCCTTCATGCCCAGTGGTGGGTTCACTCAGGCTGGTGCTGCTTCCTGGAGGCTGGGATCTGCTGGAGTAATCCCATGGACACAAGAGCACTTTTGTGTGTTTTGACATCAGGGTGACAGCGAGTGCCTTCACAGCTGTGCTCAGCAGCGTGTTGGAGCCAGGCTGCTGGTCAAACTGCTCACTGTGTGATGGGATTGTGAGCCTTCAGAGAAGCCAATACAATCAATCTCAGCATTTTCAGCACCAGCCTCTGTCGCATGAAGAGCCATCTGATGCTGTGAGCACTTTCCCCACGTCCAACTATGGTCCAAGCAAGTTTCTTAGCTGCCTCCTCACTCCTGTGCTGGGGCACTTCTTGTTGGGAGGGTAGGGGACAGTGTCTGTCTCCCTCTGTGTTCCCAGGCTGAGTAGCTGCTCCCCAGCTGGCTCCAGCTGGCAGGGACACTGCCACCCCCATCCTCACCATGGGGTTCCCTGGAGAGACGTGGCAGCACCGATGACTGAACAGCAAGTGCGCGGGGCAATCATGTCACCACGTCATTTGTCACCACTGCTGCAGTGTGACTGCTGATCTCTCACTGGTTGTAGCTCTTTTTGATGAGAGTAGATGGACTCCAAAGCTCCAAAGGAGTGGTTTCAGGCAGGAGAAGGTCGATGCATGGCTCAGTCTTGCTGAGCGACTCCATGCGCTAAGGCTAAGGTGAGTTTGGTGGTGGGTGAGAAATGTGAGGACATGCCTCTGCATCCAGAGGATGTGCCTCTGCTCCAGGAGACACAGGAGCTCTGTGGGGATACAAACAAACGTTCCATGACTTGCCTTAGTGGCAGGATGCACACCTGTGCTGGGCACAGTCACAGCGAGGGATTTCATGAGGCTCCCAGTGCTGGCAGGGAATTACCAGGACAAGAACCAATGGAGAGCAAGCCAGCACAGCTTGGCCACTGGCCATCAGTCTGGTGAGGCCACTGCAGCATGTATGGGTTTAACATGTGGGTGCAGGCATGGCTGGGAGGGGTTCAAGCAAAGGAGAAGGAGATAGCATGTAGACAAAGAGGAACAAATATGATTTTTTTTCCCAACGAAAGGACTACTTTTAAAACAAAAATAGGAAACCCTGGAGGAGTTGGGGTGCTGCTGCTCTGTCATCCTTTGCTTCTGTGAGCTAGGCAGGGATCTGAAAAGCAGCTGCCAAACAAACCCGGGGAGTGTGAGTCCAAGGCACATGGCAACCACTGTTGGCACCATCTCAACTCCAGGCCTTTGTTCTCCTGGGACTGAAAACCCATAGGTGGCTGTCCCTGATTCTGCTGTCATATAAATCTCTGTAAATTAGACACAGATCAGACACAGAGTGACATTAGAGCCATCTGTACCTCATTCTCAGACTCTCATATGCCATTTGACAAGGACTCCCTAACTTCTTGGTGCAGGCTCCTTTTCCACACGTGTTAAAGGAAGTGGATTAACCTGAGCCTGTTAATGTGTAAAACAAGTTGAAATATTTGCTGGTAAAACACAGAGCTCGGGTTGATAATGACAAGTGTAAATGGAGCTAGGGCAAAATGTAGCATCTGGAAACAGCACCTGGGTGTGCACACAAGGCTGAGTTGGTTTGATGGGGAGCACTGATTTCCCCCTACAGTCAGTTGCTGCCACACAACTTCTCAAATACTACCTGCTCCCACTTTGTTGCAAAGCTAAGAACCACCTGCAGCACTGGGGAAAGGATAGATGAAACAATAACTCTTTTTGTCTTTTCTGTTCTTGGCAACACAGGAAGAGCAAATTATGAGGAGAAAAAAGAAGAAACAAATACATGTCTGCCAAGATGAGGTTTGTCCTTTTGGCCAGTGGGCTGACCAGAGCTCATAGCATCTCTTTCAGAGGAATCATGACTGCAGTGAAAATTACAGTGCTGGTGTCAGGAAATTCAAAGCTTTCCCACATTAAATGACCAGAGGAGATTTTTTTCACTGAAGACTATTAGCCTCTTTCCCAAAGGCATCACAGGATTTAAAAGTGTGAGCAGATTTTCTCAAGTGACAGGATATAAATCTCTGTCTCGAGAGCAATGAATGAAAGTACCTCAAGTGCAATTGGAAAATCTTTCGTTGTTTCTTACTGGGTAAAACCAAACAGAATTAAATGTCTATTTTTTTTTCCTTACTTGGGGCTATGCATCTTGTAGATAAAGGAAGATAAACGTACAACCATCCACCTCTGGTAGCTTGTGTGGTAGATACTCTGTGCACAGGGGCTGTAGAAAACCAAGTTCCAGAGTGAGGCAACAACTCATCTGTACTGAAATCAGGCCTTGTTTTTTCTTTCAGCTAGGGAAGATCCAATATCAACATTGCTGTCACAGCAGTTGCAGAGGGCAATGATTTCCTGTCTGAGTGTGTTCCATCACTCAGCGTTTTATTTCTGTGCTAAAGCAAAGCCAGGATGTCACCCCACCCTGCGCTGGGGCACTCTTCCCCACCCCCTGCCACTGGAAAGGCACTGAGAAAACGTCACCAGGGTAAAGCCAGACACAAAAAGCCCACTCAGTACTTGTGCCAAATGCCTTCTCCAGAGGTGTGCAGCCAGGACAGAGTTTTTTGGACTTTTGGAATAGCCAAAGACTGTTCTCTCAGCACATACCACTTTCTCCCAGAGCTGTCAACCTGGCGCTGGTTTTGGCTGGGATAGAGTTAATTTTTTTACTTAGTAGCTGGTACAGTGCTGTGTTTGGGATTTAGTATGGGAATAAGGTTGATGACACACTGATTTTTCAGTTGTTGCTCAGTAGTGCTGACCCCTAAGGCAAGGACTTTCAGTGTCTCATGCTCTGCCAGGGAGCAGGGGCACAGGAAACCAGAGGAGCGTGGCCAGGACAGCTGACCCAAACTGGAAAAAGGGATATTCCATACCATAGGATGTCATGCCCAGTCTGTAAAGTGGGGGGACTTGGCTGGGAGGGGCAATCACTGCTCAGGGACTGGCTGGACATCAGTCAGCAGGTGGTGAGAATTGTGTTGGGCATCACATGTATTTTTCCCTTGGATTTTATTCCTTTCCCTCTACCTCTCTTTTCCATTATAATTGGTGCTGCTACTATTATTATTATTATATTTTACTTTATTTCAATTATTAAACTGTTCTTAACTCACAGGTTCTACTTTTTTCAGATTCTCTCCTTCATCCTAGTGAAAGAATGGGAGCTGAGCAAGTGGCCTTGTGGAGCTTAACTGCTGCCTGGAGTTAAACCATGGCTCCTTGGCCCAACTTCCAGTCCAAACTTGCTCCAGAACCCAGGAGATAATGAAACCTTCCCTCTGGCTGTGTAAATAATGAAGAAAAAACCCTAGATATTGTCTGCTTTTATTATTTTTTCCTTTCAGTAGTAATAATTCATATAATAAAGCAGAAGGGTTAACCAGCACCCTGAAAGCATCCCGCCTGTGTGCAGTGCCTCCGATGTCCATGAGAGGGCTATGGGCCAGCGCATTTGGGTGTTTCAGAAATACAGAAATACAGAAAAACACACTGCCGGCTGCTCGCAAGATCCACGGGCACCCCCTGCTCCCCCACAAGCTTTTGCACAATCTCTGCTCACCCCGCAGAGCCCTTGGAGCAGGAAGCAGCAGCCGGGGGCAATGCGACCTCCTCTTCCCAAAGCAGCCCTCGCAGAGGCGAATTCCTTTGATGACTTCATGTGTCGAGGGGTTCTGCTCCCACCCTGGCTCCCCACAGGCAAATTTTAGCGTTGTCAGAGTGTTTGAGACAACTGCCAAGGATTGATTTTCTTCATACGGCAATTGAAATAAACCTCATTTTTATCACATACAGCTGAAAGATTTTGTCAGATCCAAAATGATATGTTTTGTGCCTGATCAGGTTTGAATTTATTCTCATTATTAAATAAGGAACATTTTGGAATAAAACGTGCTTCCACAGTGGAAAAACTAGAGCATTTGAACTGAAAACATGTAAAAGTGGAATCTTGTCTCAAAATATTTCATACCTTTTTCTTCTCTGTATATCTGTCTATGTCATACTATTACCCTAATCCAAAAGATGCTTCCTAAATTAGATATAGTTTTTGGTCAACACTTGAGAGGTTTTGGGTGAATAAGTGATCTATAAGAAGAAGAAGGAAAAAAAAAAAAGAAAAAAAAAAGAAAGAAAAGAAAAAAAATAAAAAAGGAAAACACAAGCCCCAAAACCTTTTCTACATCTGAGATTTTGTTTCCATTCACTTTTGCAGTCACCAAGAGGGCTGTTGGCTCTTCTGAGTGCACCTTGAGGGAAATTCAATCCAGTCCTGAGGTCACCATGAATGTCAGCATTACCTAGATGGGCAGGTCCTGCTTGAGAGGTGCATGATCTATGGACTTTGCTGGTTAATTGCAAAGGGCTGAATGTGCCCTTTAGATTGCTCCTTCATCTCATCTGAGACTTTGTACATTATTTTTGGGACATTAAGCACAGCGGGATGAGTCCTCCAGGGAAATTTTGCAGCGTTGCCAGCATTCTGATGGCTGGTCCCTTGGAACACGATGTACTTCTGTCTCCAGCTTCTGGAGTCATATGATCATGTGAGGATCTCAGCTTTCATGACAATGAAAACTAGGGCTTTAGTCATTGAGACTGTAGAGAAAAGCTGGCAAACGTGACCTCCAAAAGGTTATGGATCAAAAAATAAATCGAAGGGATCTCAGCTGTATCAAGCGCCTGAATTTTAAATGCATAGCTTAAAAAAGCATCATTTTGAGGACCAACCGTTAAATTTTGAATACTTGGAATTTTTGTGAAGAGGGAAAAAATTGCTTCTTGCTTTTTTCTTCTTCCCTCCTTGCACTTCATCCTTTCTAAGGCTCCATCCTGTTGCTTATGCTCCTCGATTGTTCTCAGTCTGGAGCTGCCGTTGGACACCAGTCAGACAGAGTGTGAGTACTGGGAATTTTCCAGGTTTGCAAAATGTTTTTCTTGCGTCTGCCAAAGCCGACGGCAGCCGTCGCTGAACACGTGCCACTGGAAAATCACAAGCAGGCTTGCCGCCAAGGATGCAGAGCTCTTTGGACCGAGGCCCGCCGGGGTCTTGTGAGTGTGCGAGGGCACGGAGCCGCTCCCGGGCAGCGCTGCCGCCGGCCCCGGGCGGGCTCCAACGGCGGCGCCTTCCCCGCCGGCCGGGCCGGAGCTGCGGGAGCTGCGGGGCTCTCGGCACACGAGCCTGGGGCCAGGCCGAAGTGGGCATTTACTTGTAACCAAACAGTTCGAGTGGAAGCGATGTGTTCCGCAGGGAATAAACAATCTCAGCAAACGGCTTGCTGACATTCAATCGCAGCTCAGCAAGGACATCTCCAGCGCCCCCCGCATCTTGTGCCAAGCCATTAAACCCTCTCACTTGGCAGCGGGCATCTGCAGAAGGAGGCTACCGAGTAATTACCTACCGTGAGCGCAACAAGAAGAGGGTCACCAGTGTGGGGTGGGGAATTCTAAATTTATATTGCCTGTGTATGTCCACTGTCCTCTGGCAGTGCTCAAAACTGGGGGAAAGATATCGAAAAGTATGGAAGTTTTTGTCCCAGCCTTAAATGAGATGTGACACACAGGATTTGGTGAGGGAGTCCATTTGCTATTCCGTTTGTTATTTTTAATTTATAGCAACTTAATGAAAAAAAAATCAAATCTATCTTACAGAAGGTTTTGTCAAAACTTTTAGGGCTAAATTCTGCCTTCCATTAACAATATGCATTTTAATCAGGTGCTTGAAATCTTAATGTAGATTATGTGCACGTAATTATGTGCCAAGCCTCTATATCTCTGTTTGAGGAAGATCCTAAAAAACCCACACCGTCTGTTTTGGATGTCAACAGGAGAGCATGGAAAAGGCAGAAATTTTAGGCACTATGTATAGCCAAGAATTTGGTGCATGCTCAGTGCAGAAGGGAGGAAGGAAGGAAGGAAATACAAGTGGATTTATGGCTTTGCAGAATCAGCCTAGCTGGGCCAGCCTCGCAGTTTGCTCCCCTCAGAGCTTGTTGCAGCTTTGTGTACCGAAATGCTGCCTGGGGCTGACAGGCTACCAGCAGGACTGATGCAACCAGCTACTGGAAAAATCCCCGGGAAGCTTGTCAAAACACAGCACTTCCAGCGCTGAAACACCAGCTGTGTTAGCGCCTAGAGCCGACTCCTGGCTTGCTTGTTTGAGTTTCCCGGCCACACCCAGAGAGACAGCGGCCCGGGGCAGGGAGGTGGCAGCGCGGGAGCCTCCCACAGCGCTGGGCACAGCTGGGGCAGGACCCACAGCTGGGCACTGCTGACAGGCACGTGTTTGCTGAAACACACACTGCAACGGCACCAGCAGGTACAAATGACCCCAGAGTAACCACATAATTAAGAAACATCGATCTTCCTTCCCAGCTTTCTGTTCTTCAAAATTTTCTCTGAGCAAAGGGCTCATTTAGGAGTATGATGAATGGCTCACGAAATGGCTCGTACAGCAGGATGCTTACAATAAAATGGATTTGGAGCATAAAAGGCAGCGTTATTATTATCCCTGTGCCTGGCTGGCTTCTTGCCAGCCTCCTGCTGCCTTCTATCTCCCATCACGGGAGGCTGGATAAATTCCCCTAGGATTGATTAACATGAGAGAGACCTGTGAAAAATGGAGGCGGTGTGAAGGAGGGAGGTGATGGCTGAAGGGAGAAACCAGGCTTGCAGGCACTGACACAAGCAGCTAAGTGCCTGGAGAGGTGGGAGAGTGACAAGAGTCTCTGCAAAGGGGAATGAGAAGGAAATGCCAGGCAACTTCTCCCTCTATAGGTGTTCCAGCCCTCGCACAAAAATACTGCTTTGATATGAGAAAAATTCAAGAGTGGCAAGGGGAGCCACCTGCCCTCGAGTGCTGTCAGTCAGCAAATTGGTGAGGAACTCCAGGGCAGGAACTGGACATGTAGAGATGCTCCCAAATAATTCCCAGGCACACATCAGGAGCGACAGTGGTCCAGAGATGGTTACAACCAGGACACAGAGCCACCAGGGTTTGGAGGCTGAGGCTTGGTGAGCAGAAAGTCACAAAACACCATGTCAGCTGGCTCAGGGCTCAGGAAGGCCCCTGGCCACATTTCAGTTACTGCAGCTGAAACATCTTAGGAAATGAAGGTTTTCTGCTGCATTTTATACTACATTTTACACTGCATTCATACTGCCACATGCCACGTTAATAAGGTCTAGAAAGTTAAGAAAACTTTTTAAAAAATTAAACCAGGAGAAGTCTTAAAGCAGCTCTTATGCATGATTTCTACATTCTTTCTGTGAGGCCCAGGTTTTTTACAGCCCAAGTCCTGGGCACTGGACTTGTCAGGTCACAAAAAGGAGGTCTTTTTTCTTTTGTTTTCCCCGTGATATTGCTTTCCTAGGAAAATTTCCCAACATTGCAACATCTCTGCTCAATTTTCCTGCCAGATGTTATGCTCCTGTTGAAGTCTGCAGTGTGACAGGCAGGCTGTCCAGAAGTGACCCAATTTATCCCCTGACTCGAAGCAGCAAGAAAAAGCCAGGATCACTGTGTGCCTGCTTGATTTGTTTCTGCTAAATGTCAGGTGCTGAGGCAGTCTTGAGGAAAGATGTTAAACATGCAGCTGCCAAATTGCACTGCTAAGAATACAGTTTGCTTTTTCTATATGAAAATGATCTTGGCCAAATTCTTGGCTTGCACCAAAAGAGAGCTCACCCTTGCGTTTGGAGGAGTGTGAACTTTTGGACTAAGGATTTATGAACTGAGTAGCATCTGCATTTAATGACATTAAGAAAGGCTTTTTCATTTACATAGGCTGCTTGAGACTTGTTTAGTCTGTTTCATTTTCTAGAGAATTAGTCCAGTCACATAATAACTGAATTAACAACAAAGCAACATTTTTATTTTCTTATGCTCTCTGTTTCACTTTTCACTTTACTTCTCATAGCTGTTTGCATTTTATTTAACCTGTACATATTTTTGCAGTTTATGATCTAAAATATATGATCTACCAGTGCATTTCATTGCTTTCAGTCTCTTAACAGACTGTAACAATATCCATTGTGTCCCATTTGGCAGACAAACATTACCTGTTTGACCATCTGCATTCATGTGTAGTTATTCCATCCAGCTCCATAGACTTCCTTTCTCACCATTTAGAATAAGAAATATTTGTACTGTTAAATAGATTAATTTTTATTTTGTGGCCTTATGTCCATGACCTGGATTTGAGTTATAAAGCTGCCATTTGCCAGGGCTCGTTATCCACTGATTGCATAAGCAATCAGGATACATTTCGAATTCATCTGAAAATCACAATTAATCAATTGACCAGCTCTATAAATAAGGTCAGCCAACATCTCCTGTCCCTAAGTTCAATAAGTTTGCTGTCAGACTATATTCTGAGTTTTAGCTGCCTTGATTTGTGTTATAACCAGAAATATCTCATTTCAGATTCAAATTACAACATTAACTCAAGTGTGTTGGCAAGTCTTTTAAAGACTCGGATATTCTAAATATGTGCATAGATGATAAAGTAGCAAGATCTGAAATAATTACTATTTATATCCTTCCATTGTTTTCTCCAAAAACAGTACTTTAGGCTTAGATACTGTTTTCAAAACGATTAAGCTGACTCCTAGAATGTTTTTCCTAAAATGTTTTTGTTTTTTCAAGTCCAATAATGCTTCATGACTATTTCCATCTGGTAGTAATAGTCCTGTTTATTCTGGAACATCTTGGTTTATATTATGCCTCTGTGTAACAAAATCTATTGAAATCATGCAAAACACCAATCCTCCTGCCAAAGTCAATAAAATCACTACTTGTTGAAGAAAACAGTGAACAACAGAACTTCATAATGATGCTATTAGCACATGCTTTGTCAACAGTTGGGAAATCTGGAACCTTCAAGAAAAATAAAGAAGGAAAAAAAGCAATGCATTCAGCTCAGTTGTATAATTAATTAAACATAAAGTTCTAATGAGGTTTTGGTTAAAAATGCAGACAATTTTGTAGCAGCATTTGCTGCACAGCAGCACAGCAGCAGTAGTTCTGCAAGTAGAGCGGATGCTGTGCTTTGTCCATCCGTCAAATAAACGGGCACATTTTCAAACTTCTTTAGTGCTGAGAGTCAAAGTGCTACAGCAGGCCCTGAGCTGATCTTGAGTCCTGTTCAGGAACCCAATTTGATAAATTTGGGAGCTCCAAGGCATTTTGTCCTGCCCTGGATTTTCCGCTGGGAGCAGAATTCTGCTCTCTGTGTTCAGATGCTCCTGGGACGTTCCCTCAAAACACCTCTTGCTTTGTGCATGCAAAAGCTTTTTTTGCATCCATTTGGTAAAAAAAAATACTATTTATGGGTTTATTTTTTTGTCCTGATCGTTTCAAATGTGTGACAGTATAACCTTCTGCAGAAAAGAGTGCAGCCATGGGTGGAGCATGTTTATTTAGATGCCGGTGCCAACCAAGCAACACGTAAAACACCACAAAACCCAGGGGCAGGCTGAAGCACGAGGGGCAGATATTGCCTAAAGTGGCATGATATGGTCAAAATTTAATTTACTGGACTAGTCCTCAGAGATTACTGTCAAGAAATGAAGAGAAGGAAAAGGGGAAGCGTTTTTCTGATTTCTAGATTCATCAAAAAGTAAATTAATAGCAGCACTACAGAGTTGTGCTCTGCTGTAAGGTACAGATCACATGCAGTGCTAAATACAGTGAGACCAGTATACATCCAGAGATGCTACTTATAATCCACACTGAAATTAAGTGGTCTGGCTGCAGCAGAGAATGTTTTCCACCCCCTTTCCACCGTGTGGAAATCAGCATCCCTGGCATTCTTAATAGCTTGCTTTCATCCAGAAAATTCTGTTGAGTTTCAGAGATGACAAACATAAATTGGTAATAATTTATTAAATTGATAAAGATTTCCTTGTGCTGGAAATGGGCCATTTCCACCGTGTGCATTGTCTCAACGCGCCACTAGATGGTAGAACAGGACTCCACACAGTCCCGCAGCCTGCCAGGACAAACCCTTCCAAAAAGCAGCCGAATCAATCCTGCCTGAAGATTCATAACTCTACAGTACAACACGGAATTTTTATTCCAACTGCATCCATCATAGTCTTTGTCCTGTATAGCTAATTGATATCTTCTAGAGCTCTCTCTTCAGCCAGGGTTTTCCAAGGAGTGCTCAGAGAGCAAGGCACGCCCCAGCACATGGCACGGGGGAGGTCCCGTGGTACCCACCCAACACCTACAGAGTGATGAACTGTGGACATTAAGCTACAGGCTTCGTCTGTAAACTGTGACCCCATGTGTAAATCTCATTGTCTGGGAGGCAGGAGCAGTTATAAGAAACTTTTCCTCAGAATCACCTTCCAGATGAGACACTGGATGCCTCTCTGGGCAGGGCTGTGGTCCCTCTTGCCCTTTGGCAATGTGCACAGAAATGTGGGGGGTAGGGGACACGACCACCTGCTCTTCAGTGGCTTCTACAGGTATCGAGGAGAATAATGAGAAATTTTCCACATTCAGTGGAGGAAAATTTGAATTTGAGGCAGCAAGGATACCAGTAATAGATACCAGAAATAAGTCAGAAATAACTAAACTGCTATGAGTAAATGAAAAAGAGGCAGCGTAAAATTACTAGATTTTTTTTTAATGGTACAATATCTTGTAAAATCTAGCTTATATTAGCCACAGAAGTTAAAACCTGCTTGGATATGAAAGATGACTGGCACATGTGGTGAAATATGTCTCAAGGACTTTCAGCAAAGATCAAACACATTAAACAGTAATTTCCTAAGTTTTGGAGTAAAGGCAGAGTTGTGCTACAGAAGTCAGGAAAAAGGAACAGTCTAACTTAATGTTGTTGCTAGACAGCCAACGAGATATAAACTGAATAATAAATATACTTACAGGTCTAGAGAGGGAATCATCAGAGTGTACAAGCAAATAGAATTATGCAGATACTTGAAAACATAGAGACAACTAAAATGCAGATCATTACTTGACAAGGAACTATCAGCAGACAGTTATGTGGCAAGTAAGCTTTATTTACTATGGGAGAAAAAAAAGCACTTTCTTCACTTGGTGTTTCCAGCCCTGCTGAATAGACAGTGCTGTGATCAGAGCAGTCCTGGGCAATTGTTCCTCCCCTGACAGACAAGTATTAACTCAATCACCCCCTTTTTGCTTTATCTGTAAACACAGGGCTCAGGACTTCTCTGAATTAATCCTTGTTTGGACTGCGTAGAGGACTGGATGGGCAAAGAGCACCATGAACCATCAAGGGTTTTTTCCACTGCTATCACAAACAGCAACATTGCTAATATTCTGAATTCCCTACAAAACAACTTTCAGTGTTTGTCTTCTGTTGGGAGATATTTTCAGAATCTCACACTTTGTGTTCAATATAAATTATATTCTTTGATTACATGCAGGATCCTTTTGGTAAAACTGTCTCAGTATAAATCTCTGCCTTCCCTGTGCCTACTCCCTTGGGCAGTTCAAGCTAGCAGTAACACCTGTTAGTTACCCTTCATTTTGCTAAGCCACCCAAGTTCTTTCAGCCTTGGAAAATGAGCTCTCTGTGGCTCTTAATCATCCAGGTAGTTTGAATTAATCTTCCACAGGCATTAGTAAACGAGAGTATTGCACAACGCTTCAGGGGAAGCCCCTCTCTCCTTGCTCGGAGGCACTTTGCTGTCTCTGTTGCACACACATCTCTGAGACAGCCAGGAATCCCACTGGTCTCTCCCACAGCCTTGCCAGACACCATGAGACCAGATATATAGATGTCACAGGTTTTGTCCTTTTTTTAATTCCCAAGGGATGGGACTCAGTATTCTGAGAAATAATTTTTTTTTCACTAATAATATTGATTTTCAGTTAAAGGTACCTGTCTTCTAGTTAAATCAGTGATTACATGAGTTTTATATCCTTCTAGAGCCATCAAATCACAGGCCAAATACCTCACAGAACCTGAAACTACGTTACAGTGTCAAATATTATCAGCCCAATCTTTTGATCAGCTTAAGCGTCGGCACAACCCGGCTCCCAAATGACCGTGCAGCTTGACATTGACTGTATTGTTCTAATTTAATTCCCCATCAAGAGGGTTCTGCATCAGCCACCCACCCCTTTTCTTAGGAATAGAGATAAATGGATGGGCCTGTGTTGCCACAGCAGTCAGACAGCTGGATCTCAGTGTCTCAGAGATGATGTCAGTCGTTGTCCATATCAAGAGAACTCCTTTATCAGCCCTGTCCAAACTGGGCTTGCTGGGTATTGACAACTGATACAGAAGCTTTAGCAGATGTGACTCAGCATTCCCCTGAGCCCTGCTGGAGTGGAAAGGATTTATGACATGATTAGCATATTAATACTGCCCTGCTTTTTCCCAAATACAGAATGCAACACTAGCTGTTCCTGCTTAATCTTCCCCCCGCCCCCCTTTCTTTCTTGTTTGGGTTTTGTTGTTTTTTTGGTTTTTTTTTCTGTAGTTTTTTTATGCTTTGGTCACTTTTTCTCTAGGCCAAGCTGATTTTGCAATCAAAAGAACTATTTTTCTTTTTTTGTAAATTTTTTTGGTAGTGAACTTCTTCACTGCTCCTTACAAATATAGAGTCTTTCTGCCTAAACCTTTCCTTGCAGAGACTTGATCCAGAATTGCTTTCAAGTTATGAAATCAGCCATTTGGAAGGACCACCTGTATTTTAAATGTTTGGTATCACTTTGGAATGAAATCCACAAGCAGAAATGTTCCAAAATACTTTTAAACTCAGAGGAAAGAGAAGTTATATGGAGTGAAAAATTAAGAGCCTTTTCCAATTTTGAAGTAATGAGCCTACAGCTGGAACATTGTATGTAGTTCAGAGTACATCCATACAGGACATCTGACATCTGAGAAGGCTTGAGGAAGAAAAAACATAGAAATCAGGACTGAGAGCCTTTTTGAAAAATGCTTTAAATAATGAAATGGTTTTAGTTAACTGACAAGTGGAAAAGCAGAGTAATCAAACCAATGTCTATATGTATTTTTAGGGAGATATATTGCTTACAGGGTTTAAGTAGAATATGCAGAAGAAGGAAGACAAAAAATTACAGAGGCATATTGGATGAGAGGACAGAGAGTCACTTGGTTCATTTAGGCTGAACTAAGGTTGTACATGCCACTTATATATGAAACAGATTTTATTTGGCATGGAAGATGTCAAGAAGATGAGCAAATAGACATTTCACCTCGGTCTGTTCCTGCTTTTATACTTCTATTTTACTCCTTAAAGGCACTGGCTATCCAGGCAGTGAAGCTAACGAAGGTGGCTTCAACTCTCAGCACTGCTTGTCTGGTTCCTGGTGGATTTTCTGTGAGATTTATCTACTATTTAACAAAGCAGGGAAAGAAAGGAAAGAGCCATCCTTTTCACAGCTTAACTTGTACTCCCTCCAGAATCTGTAGCAGCAGGCAGACGTCAGCACCTCTCTTGGTCATGGCACAGAAAAATTCCCCTTGAATTGTGTGGGAATGGCAGACCCTGTAGCTGTTCAGGCAGTTTGCAGCAGTGCAGCCCCAGGCCAGCTGAGCACTGGCGCTGTTACCATCCTCACAGGTTGTCTCCAGCCTGGAAGCTCCCTCCTGTATTCCCACCCTCGGCTGGCCTCCCATGACTTACTCACAGCACAAACATCTGTTACAGAGCAAACTCAGCCAATCCCCCAGCCTCACAGCCCTGAGCAGCCCTTCCTTACCTGCTGGTGTCAGGTCCACAGAGCACCTCAGCTTGTCAGCCCCAGGACTGGAGAGCTGCAGCCCCTCAGCAGCTCCATCTGAGCCAAGGGAGACTTGACCCCAGCAGTGCTGGGACTGAGACCCTCAGCACACCACCACCACTGCATCTGCTGCCCTGTGAAGGCTGCAGGTGCCCTTTGACACAGGCTGCTGCACCTCTAACTACTCCCAGGAGCTGGACCCAAAGCCAGCTCTTCCATTGGCACCTCCTCAGCACCTTCTCCAAGGCTGCCTGGCAGCAATAACAGTGCTCAGCTGGGACCCAGGGCCTTTGGCCAGGATCTGCTTGCACATCTTGCTCTGAGCTACCAGATCAGCTGGATCTGCTAGAAGCAGCCACAGGCTCTTATAGCCACCCCTTCCCAAGAGCAGCAGCAGACACCCTGATGTTCCTCAAAGGCCCCCAGCAATCCCAGGAGAAGCTCCTACAAGATCTTGAATCAGAGCCAGGAAACTGTGGAAACCAGTGGGTGCTGTGCCCATGACCCCTTGGCTATCCATGGTCTCTGGCCAGGGAAGAGGGCAGCCCCTGTGACAGTCCTCAAACCTTCTCCAGCATGAGTTTTAGCTCTTCACTTCTAGTGATGATTAACATACCAGCAACAAAGTGCAGAAAACAATTAAAGCTTAAATAGTCAAAGGCACTCGAAGAGATTTTGGCAAGCACATAGATTGTCAGGTGCCTGTGCCTTGTTTGCCATCGAATCATCAAGCTCAAGGTACAGCACAAGTGACTGTCCCAAGTGTGCTGGGTGGGGAGAGAGGAAGAGGCAGGTGCTGAGGAAGGGGGAGAGGAAGAAGTCATTGCTGCCTCATTGCACTGAATGGCCAGTGCTGTTCCCCCTGGTGACAGCCCCTGCAGCATTTCCCCAGCCCCTAGACAAGGCCTGGGGCTGAAGAGCCCCAGCTGAGTGTCTGTGGGTGGGTCCATCCCCATCTCCAGGTGAGGGGTGTGGCAAGGGGTGCCCTTTTAGGGGCGTGCTGGGGATGCTGCAGCAGCTGGCTGGTGTTGGCCCTGGCTCTTTCTGGCTGCCTTGGTCTCTCCCATGGTGGTGGGCTTGAGGATGGACTTCAGCATGCTCCTGGAGCCTCTGGGCTTTATTAAGGTCCTTGAATGGGTGAGTGGAGCTAGGGGGGGGGCTGTTTCCTCTGCTGGGCTAGGTAGCCCTGGGGAGCTGTGAGCCACTGGGCTGGCAGACCCTGCCTCAGGTTGCTGGTGCTGGGTGTCCAACACTGGGCTGCTCCTCAGCCACACCCTTGGGCTGCAGATACAGAAACTTGATGTTTTAATTATGAGTGTCACTGTAGCTTGTGCTGCTGTGTGTTCTGGTGATTGGGGGTTTAGGGCCTGAATAGTGAAAAAAGAGGAAATAAGAGCTTTTTAGAGAGTCAAGTTGATATATGATGCTCTGAGCATGTACTTTCTAGTTATTTGAATTTATATAGTTGTGGATATGCAAGACTTGTAAAAATATTTCCTTTGTCAAAATATTTCCTTGTCCTGGCTGTTAGTGTACAAGAAATCCAACAAAATACAACCCCCAAAATTTTTTCTGTGCAACTGGAAAGAAAATAAACAGAAAGCACTTTTAAATGGGCTTTTGGTTAGCAGTGTTGCTTACGCTTTTGGATTTTAGAAACTCAACATTTTATTCTTCACATGGCTTCATACTTCAGCTTTGTTGCTATTTTTTGTCTTTAGCTATTTCAGCTAGAAGTTGAGCTTGCTTCCTTTGCACTCTAGTGGTGTACACTAATTTGTCTATGTATCAATTCCTGTAGGTTCTTGCCATCTTTGCTTTTGCCACATGTGGAGGCTTTCAAGGTGAAACTACTCTTCTAGTTTCCTGCAAAGGCGTGGTAAACAAAACAGTTACAGCTGTTTTTGCTTATCCATTCAGGTGAGCATTAGCTCTTCAGTTACTACTTGATAATTACTTCTTATTCCCCTTTTCCCTATCTGCCTCTTTATGATCACATGCTTACTGTATAAGTGAAGATGTGGAACTTCTGGCTTGCTCTGTAGCAGCAATAAAAAAATATTTAGTTGTAATAGTTAAAAGCACTGTATTTGTTAGTGCCCTATAGAAAGAAGTAGGTAGAAATGGCAGTAGGCTGTTATGCTTTATATTGCTCTAGTCTAGCAGTGCATGAATGCTACAGAAAGTAATTAGTAAGACAAAAAACACAATCCATTTTAACAGCCTAATTCTTTATCAATTTGTAGCTGCTTTGGACGTCCAGATAAGATTATTTTGAATGTGCCATAATCCTATTTTTGTTCCAAGACTGAATGGAAAAGTCTTTTCAGTTTATTCTGGCATTATTTGGTGAGGATGTTGGGCACAAAAAACCTAAATACTTCAGTGTCATTGCAGTGCCCTTGCAGAGACAAGCTCCTTTCCTGGAGCAGGAGGAAGAAGCCTTCCTCTTTGCTCTTGCAGCTGCACAACCACAAAGAGTGCAGGGTTGGAGTTGCATATATGTTCAGTAAATGTAATAACATAAATAAACATAGAAATTAATTCAATGGACAGCCAGTAAAAACCACTACAACAACATAGAATTTGGTCACAAACCCAGCATCATAGCAGCATTTGGAGAAGAGAGTGGGAATCTGAAATAATTCTGTGCTGGCTGCAGAGTGGTCAATGCTAGTCATACAGCTTTATTTAGTCAGCTCCAGTGCTTGTGGTTTTTGTAGCCATAATGCCTTTTAAGTCCTGATCACCTTGTTTAACTGCCAGTCTCTCAAGTAATGTTGCTAAGTCGGCTTCCAAACTGGGAGTTTTTTTATTCAACTGCTCTAAAAATGAGATTAGGATTCTTCTCCTGAAGGTACTATTGTATGTCTTAGTGTAGGATTGGATACAATCTTCAGATAGCTTGACAAACCTTTGTGTTGCATAACTGATTGCTTAGATATCTATAGTGTATCTTTCAGAGTAAACTTATACAATCAGAATGCTGAGCTGCTGTTGCTGTGAAACATGCTGTATAAATAATGAAGTAAATGAAGCTCCCACTGTATAGCAAACTCTGACTGCATGGATATAATCTTCACAGGCTGAATACTGTTGAATTTAGTGCACCAGACCCAAAAGGCTGTGGTGGTACTTGGACTGATGTCTACCTCATGGGCGACTTCTCCTCTTCTGCACAGTTCTTTGTTACACTGGCAGCATTGGTGTTCCTCTACTGTATTACTGCCCTTGTGGTATATATTGGCTATAACCATGTGTATCAACAAAATAACAGGCTTCCACTCGCTGTAAGTAATACTCAGATATTTTAATGCCTTGACTTTGAAGGTACAAAGAGATGAGAAATATTGCTAAAGCAAGGTTAATTGGTGAATATCCAGTAGCTGCAAATGTTAAATGGAGTGTGAACACAAGTATCTCAGACTGGGCCCCACAGCACTTGAGCAGAAAAGGGGACCCAAAGCTCTTGGCCATCTGTGGGATCATACCTTATGCAGTTATTGAAGCAGTGGAATGAACTTTCATTTTTTCAGGTGACCAGTATCTTTACCACAACTTTTCTCTTGTATCAGGCATTTGAGTATACAGTTGTTCCATAGGTGGGCCCTCCTCTGTTAATCTGAAATTTTTCTCTGTATAGAGCACCTGCTGCAATTGGCAGATGAGAATAGTTACATTGTGAATTTTAGCCACCTTCCATATTGAAACTCTGAGAAATTTCATAACATGCTTGAAAGTGAACTTAGCAACCTTTGAAACCAAATTTTAGCCTATCAGCCACTCAGATTTAAATCCTCTGCCCTTATCACATCACCCTCACTTTACTTCACTTTGGTTTAAATTCTTATAAAATAGGTGCTAGGCATCTGATTTTTAGAAACAGATTTCTTAGGTTAAGATGGCCTTTTGTATCTATCAAGCACAAGCATATAATTTTGTAGCTGGTTATCAACACTGAATTGTAACTATAACATTGTTAATGACTAAATTTGCCTGTGATTGTTAGCACTGATGCAGTTATCTTGGTGGTATAATTGATACTGTCTCTGTCTTGCTCTCACGAATATTCCTGCATTTTTTAACCTATTAATGAGTATTTCTCTTGTGTAGGACTTAGCAATCGGTGTCTTGACAGCCTTTCTGTGGATGGTCAGCACTTTTGTTTGGGCAAAGGCACTTGCAGACATCAAGGTGTCCACAGGAGCCAGCATTGTTCCAGGAATTGAATCTTGCAAAGCACCAGGAACAACTTGCCATTTTCTTTCTGTGACCAGCATGGGAATTCTGAATGTGTCTGTGGTAAGTAGTCCTTCCACCATATGGGTACAATAAATGTGCTGGGAAACAACAAATGGTACCTGAGAGCCCTGTTCCACTGATTGCATGTGTTGCTCTGTGTTAAGATTCCTTTATGGGTTGTTTGTCATTCAGGTCCATTAATACTGTGGTAAAACACTGATTTCTTGGAGGAAACAAGTTTTCTTCTAAAGAAAATAAAGAGAAACATCTTGCAGGATCTGCCTCAAGAGCAGTTACATGCAGCATTTCTAGATGCATGAGTGTCTATTTATGCCTTTAGCCAAGAGCAACTTAAAATATCTTACTGAACCACCCCAGTGGTTTGATGACTGATATAAGTAAGGAGGAAATGCTGTGCTGGTGCTGAACCTAGCTTTTTGCTCAACTGTGAGCATTTTTACACATCAGATTGAGGTTCCTTGTAACATAATGGTATGAAGCTTATGTTCATACAAAGAACACTTCATAGCAGAGCAAATTAGGCTTATTGTATGACCTTCCTAGTGAATCCTACTTTCCAAAACTCAGCTGTTATTCATTGGCCCAATAATAATCAGTCATTTGGTATGAGAGTGTATACATGGAGGTACTCAGTGACTGAAAAGAATTTGTCTAATTCTGTGCAAAGTATAGAGTAAGTTTGGCTATCTGGTCTACAAAGAGCTCTGTTAAATAGCTAAAGTAGGTTATATTACTCTGAAGAGTTTGGAAATGCCTTTTCCAAATGAAAGGGGTGCCAAAGATTGTCCCTTCAAGGTAAACCAGTAACAAGCACTATCTAGCTTGTTTTAAAAAAAAAAGAAAAACAAAACCCAATCAAACACAACAAATCTAATATTGCATTCCCCCCCCACCTTTTTTCTTTACCCTACAGGTGTTTGGCTTGGTTAGTATGATTTTATGGGCAGGAAATGCTTGGCTTGTATACAAGGACACCAAATTGCACAACCAATGGAACAGAATTTCTGAAAGTCCAACTGAAAGGGTATAAAAAGAAGTTGGTAGTTTGAAGTGCTTCTACTTTCACATCACACTACTCAGAGCATGGAGCCATTAGGATTCATTTCAGTAATAACTGATAATTCATATAAACTTCTATTTTTTACTATGGATTGACATAAGGTCTTGGTACTCCAACTGAAGTGTTTAATTATCATGAGATATATTGTGTCTTTCAAGGCTGTGCAGCATTATAGTACAGTTTTTGAAGAGTGAAACGAAGAGGTTATCTGGATGCTGACCCTTTCTGCTTCTTAAATCATCCTTATAGGAGGCATGGCTGAGAAGCAAATGTATCTGGGTAATTACTGCACCATGTTTAGTTCTGACAAGTCTTCTCTGAAAAATGGAAAGTAAATTCATCCAGGGCAGGTGAAAATGCAGTTTAGTTTCTTCCTACCACTGATACCTTGCAAAAGTCACCTGAGTAGAGCTCATAGCTCTGTCCAAGTTGCAGCCAAGATGTGTGAGTTTCCAGATACAATGATCTGAAAGGAGTATCAGATCTGCTGCTCGGCCCATGAGGAAGGACTTTACTTTTATGTTTAGTGTGTTGTTACTGTTTAATAGCTTGGGACAATCTCTGAACAAGGAAATTTGTTGAATGAGTTCATAGCTTCTAGTCTCATTGATATGAGAGTTTGTATATGGTGCAATAAATGATTTAAACACTTGAAGGAGGTGGAGGAGGGAGGAAAAATTAAGTATGGCCCAAAACACTTACATCAACTTCTATTTCTACACTACTTGTATTCTGCTACTGTTTTGGCTTCTGTCTATTACTTGAACAAAGTTTGTGTGTGAAAGGATGTAAGGGGAGATGTCTGAATATGACAAATTCTTCATTGCTGTTGTTCAGCTCATTCATTGGGGAAGATTTTTGGTCTTCTCATGTGGGCTTTTTGTCTGACTCCCTCTGAATTGCCCAGAACAAATGTTTTGACAAACTTAATACACAGGCTGTTCAGTTCTTTTTGGTTTGTTTAAACTGTTTGTGGTAGACATAAGAGTGTGTATATAATGCAAATTGTAATTGTTTGGTGTGCCAGAGCTGTTGACCTTCTGATAGTGTACTGTAGTCTCAAAGAGTACAATAAAGTCAGTATGACTGCTGCTGAAAGAATGTGCCTTGGGTCCTTACTGCTCTAGTAGTACATGCAAATACTTTGGCTTTGGAGCTTCTGGGGCATGGCTTTAGCTGTGGCTGTCCCTGCTGGCTGGAGGAGTTACCTGTGCTGCAGCAGGGGCTTTTACACTGGGGCCCTGTGTAAAAAAAACCCTGGGTTTTGTCAAGAGGGCTATGTATCACTCTTGCAGGCTAGTGCTGCTCAGCACTTCCTTCTGTCAGGTCAGAGCAGAGGCTTTTGTAACTTACAGCTATCCAGAATTTCATTTGAATTGCCTTTTGGAAGAAGTAATAAGGGCAATTTTCACTTTTTTGCACCACTGTGCAGGTTTATTCATCTACAAATACGTATTTCAGCCTAAAATATAAAACTCCTATTTTCAGAGTGTCTAAGAAAAAACACGGTAATTATGCATTAATTAGGTTTTTCAGTCTTTGAGATTTAAGGTTACATATGATGTGGCTAAAATGTTTTTTGTTAACCTTTAACATTTTCAACAGAACTATGTTCCTGTCTGTTTCCTATGTGTTTATCTATTTTGTCACAAACAGACCTGTTAGTCATTGGAATGGCCTAGTTATAAAATGGTAATAGTGAATATTTTTGCACACATGAGAGCAGTAATGGATTAGATCAGTATAGGCCTTATTGATGGCTGAGGTCTAGCCAATGAGAGAAACAGAGTTGGAAAGCTTAGCACACTGATTGTTTCAGCAAAAACTTAAATTTCATACTCACTCAAAAAGACATCCCTTGTTTCCTTAAGGCTGGAACTTACCCTTATGCTTTTTGTAGAAGAAACAGGTGTGTCCCATCCCCAGAGTGCTTTCCTTCAAAAGATGAGGAGATGGAACGTGGCAGGCAGGACTGTAGCTGGTAAAATACTCACAAATAAGGGACTGTGTTTTGTAGACATTCAGGCTGCACGTGTGTCTGTTCCACAGAGCTAAATGCAGGGCCAGGTTGCTGTTAACAGGCCAGGGTGAGTGTGATATGTACTCCACAGCAAGCAAGATTTTGAAAAAGGAAAAGTAACCCCATGTGCACTTCTGGCTCATTAGGATAAAGCTTGTTTCCCTTTGCAGGGGGGGGAGGGACTGATGCAGAATACTGCAGGCTTTGATGGCTGCTGGGTCCTGCAGCTGAGATGAAATGGAAAGCATCATGCAGCAGGAGTAAGCAGCTGCTCTCATTTACCCTGGACACCCACAAAGGGCTGAGCAGTCTCTGCCTTTGAATTAACATCATATTTGTGCTGGCAGCAGCAAAACATTCAGTGTCTTATTTAGTCATGGCAGGGGAAGGGATGGCTGTCTGATTTCCCAGCTTTATCTTGAGAGCACAAGAATCACCACTGCTATCAGGCGATGCAGTGTGCTTGAGCCCTCTGTAGTGAGGGAACAAAGGGGCTGGATCTCTGCCAGCTCTCTACAGGTTAGTAATCCTCAGCTGGCAGCAATTTTACTTGCAGCCATCAGTGGAGCAGCTCATAAAAATCCTCTCATACTGCAGGAATTATTCTGGTAGCAGGCTATAGTTATGCAGCCCCAGCAAGCCAAGTGCTGTATGATCCCTGGTGTGATGCTAGAGAGGGGGATTTTGATCAGAAACCCACAGTGGGAAGAAAGGCTGTAAGGTGATGGTGAAGGAAAATAAGGCTTGAGGGGTCAGCATGGGGTAACAATAGAGAACTCCTTAGTGAATAATAGAATCCATTAGCATTAGGAGGTGTTTAAGGAAGCAAGTACACTATGATTTAGGCTGTGACCAGTGATCTAGGGATCAGGCCTCTGTGACAATGCTGAGAAGTGTTAATTCTGCATGTGCTAACTCCTGGGAGTGTCTGCCATGGGAGCTGGCGTGGTGTCAGCGTTAGCTGAGAGCTTTGCCACTAGCCTGCAGGAAAAGCAGTGGGAAATTAAATCCAAGAGAGGCCTGGCAGTGTCAAATCCCCAGGAGCCAGTGCCAATAGTGCAGACTGGAGTCACTCTGGGGTCTGTACCACTTTAGCCCTGTCACCTCAGCAAGCAAACCCATCTGCAGCACAGGCTGGGGCACTGAAACACCAGCTGACAGGCCAGCACCATTGCTAGAATTGATTGTACTGGAGGCAAAGAGTGCCTTGTGATGGGTGGTGAATTCCTCAGGGCTCTGGCTCTGCTGCACTCTTGGCTAGCAGTGGAGGACGTGGGTGTGGAGTTGCCACTGGAGGTGAGAAAGAAGACAGGTGCCACCTTGCTGTGAAGAGCTGTGAGACTGTGGCTTCATCACCTCCTCGTGGACACGGGGTGGCTGCAGCCTGTTGATTTTTCCCTGTTGCCTGGAGCTGAGCAGCACATAAAGCTGGGGCCGTGCTGTGCTGCTCTGTGCTGGTTTGGCTGCCTGCCCTACTGCAAACTCCTGGGGAGCTGGTAGGGCACCTCACTCTTGGAAACTGCTGAAGACAGTCCCTCATGCTTCCACAAAGGCCCCACTCTCGAGCAAGTTGTGACAGCACATCAAGTATTCTGGATCATCATGGGTCATCTACTTCTATTCTTGTGGGAGTATTCAGTGTGTGTTCATTCCTAACAGATCTGCTGTATTGCCTTAAGCAAAGTTGTTGTCACAGAGACTGGAGTCAGAAACAAGATTTTGCTGCTTAATCACCTTGAAATACTAAGCTGAATAATTAATTAGTCAATCGAATGGTACAGGATAGGAGCGCATCCTCATCCCTTAAATAGTAAGGAAGGAGGGAGTTTTCTTCAAGTTTAAGAGCCAGTTGCTGTATATTAGCAACACTTGCATTTTAGAGACTGACTCAAATATGGAATTCCCTTCTGTCAAGTCATTCCAGGTGTACCTTCATAAACACTGCTTTCCTACAGACACTATGTATTTAGAGCAGGGAAAAGAAATTAAAATGTTAGCCTTGTGTTTTTACAAATTTTCCTTTTAGTTTTTAGTTGTAACTTCCAAAAATTTGCCTGTACTCAGTAGGACTCTTCTTGCCTGGATCTTTCATTCTTCATCCTGAGTTAGGAAGGCAGCAAGATAGAGCTGTGTTGTACCGTCCTTAAAATTTGTGGCCACATGGACACAGTCAAAGGTTTTGCCCTTTGTTTCAGGACAAGCACTCCAGGGGCTAGGGAAATATGTGCTGACCCTGACCATGTTTTTCTTTCATTCTTTCCTTGAGGAAATCTTATTCTTTGTTATCCATGTTTTCAGTTAATGTTGCACTGTGGGTTCTGCTTGGTGACACAGGAATGCTCCCTCAGGCTTTTTTTTTTTTTTTCCTCTTACCTTCTGGACAAAACTCATAATACTCAGTCAGGGGGCTCTTCTAGCTCTCTAAGTAGGTTCCCTCTCATTCTGCTGCATCAGTGTTTGTTGCAAATAGTAGGGGTGTATTTGGACAGCTGGTTCTCATAATCCATCAGGTCCATGGAATGTGATTGATTGCTGTTGCTGCCAGGAGATTGTACCTGCTGCTTGCAGGTACCTGTGCCCTATCAGCAAAGGGTGGTTTGTACTTGCTATTACATCCTGTCAACAACCGAGCAACTCCTCATTTATTCATAAAACATGCTCTGTCTTTTCTTGGCTTGTGACTTCATGTTATTGCTGCCAGCTGCGTTTCCTCCTTACCTGTCTATGCAGCCATTTGACTCAATGCACTCATGGAGGAGGCTGATATTTAACTCACAATCTGAGTAAAAACTGGTATTAGCACAAGCTTTAACCAATTTACCTGTTTAGTTTCAATTTAGTTCGAAGTTTGAAGTAGCCTGCACTCAAGTCCAGAGTTGTTGCTTTCTGTGGCCTAAGATCAGCAGCTGAATTCCCTGGGTTTTTTCTTGTCATGTAAAGCAGGAGTCATTCTATGTGCTGCGCCTGCCCTGCCTTCAGATGGTATTCTGTCTGTTGTTATACATGCTGCTCTCCCTAGCTCCTTTTTATTTTCTCATTTATGTATGACATCCCCTAAATCATCTTCCTCTGGTGACTTCAAATCTAATTCTCCACTACTTTCTGCAGATACAGCAGCTATTTTTAATTTTTGCATCCCAATCTGCTTTTGCAAGCATCTGATTTTAGCTTCACATTTAATATGATCAGGTTCCCTTGGAGCTCTCCTTTGCTCTGGGGTGAATGGCTGCACTGTGCATGCTAATCCTTCTGCTGGATTCTCCTGCTTTATATTTCTGTGGCTTTTCTTATCCTTTTCATGGAATTAAAATACTATATTTCACTATTACCTTTATGAGCCACTAGACTGTACTCCTTTTCAAGTTTTGTAGTATTTTCTTTTTAAACAGCTTTCAGATCAGAGAAATTATTTTCTGCTTTTACACTGGGTCTAGCAGAACAAAATGTTTTAGCTGCTCCCTCAACAGTCACATTAATACAGGAATTGTATCCTCAGGTTTCATTTCATAATCACTCTAAAACAGCTAGAGAACACTTATTTCTATATTGTGCCTGATCCTGTGAACTGGAGTGGCACACTTCTTCTTCCAAGGAGAAGTGGCTGTAGCATGGAAGATCTCTGGGGTGTTTTTTGTAGATTCTCTTACATTGCTCAGATTTTCAGTTGGCATTTGGGTGGCACTAGTGGCTTGTCCAGGTCTCTGCCCGCAGCAACATAAAGATTGCTGTCCAGCAAAGAAGCCAAAGACTGGGCAAGCTGTAAAGGACAGGTGTTGGCTATCTAGTGAAAAAAATCTTTTTCTGGTACCGTGCAACAGCCTAGTCTGCACATGGCAAAAGGAGGCTGTGATGGCTGGAGACTGAATTTGCCCTACTCTTACATAAGGAGTATTGCATCGAGAGTTTTCCCTCCCTTCAGAAGGGCCACTGCTGGCTCTGGGCCCTTTACTGATGTGATGTGCTTCTGCAGCCCTGGAACAGGTCCTGTTTACACCATGGAAACAGCCTGCAATTCAGCTGGACATTTCACTGTGAGCTGACCAGCAAACAAAAGATCCCTGATCAGAAGCAGAAGAGAAGAGGAAAGGACACAATATTCTAATGAGTCCAAAGGAGAAAAATGGCAGTAGAGTCCTTCAAGCTGCAGCAGCTCAGAGCTGAATTTGGGGTTTTCAGAGGTTCCCAGTAGTGACTGTGGATGCAAGACATCTTTATGACAGTGTGCAGGCAATCATCCCAGGCTCAACACCAGCAGTACCCCTGGAGAGGACCCACACAGAAGTTGGTGTGATACTGGGAAGGTCTCTTCCTGGAAGATTGTGAATGCAGGTACATCAAGCAATCATGGTTAGAGAATAAAGTAGCATGTGCTAGTGGAGGAGATGAGGGTGATTATTTTTAGCTTTAGTTTCCACAGAGACTGTGCATCAAAAGTAATGAGAAAGGACTGGCAGGCACAGGAGGCTTTTTGCATTCAGCTCCTTGAAGATCATCTCGAGAATGAAGATAGACCAAGAAACAAATTTGAGAAATGCTTTACTAAAGTAAAAAAGCCAAAGAGCCTGTATTTCCTTTTTGTCTGGAGGCCCTGAAAGCTCTTAATTAAGGAAGTAATTTTATTTTGAACTTTACTGATTGGCCACATATTAAACCAGACAATGTGGGCACTTCAGAGCTTTCAACATTTTCTTGCTGGAAATAGAGCAGGACGGCTGGAAACTTGGAAGATCTCTACTTTCTTCTTCAAGAGACCATGAATTTATTCTTCCATGAGCTGGGTGGTTATTTTTGGATTTACAGCAAGTGCAATGGATTTACAGCAAGTGCAATAGGCCTCCAGGCTGGAGTGATGGAGTTTTACTGGCCATGCATATGTGCTGGTACCCCAAAATGGGCAGAAAGGATCAGTCCCTTCTGGATTAATGCCTTGAGCTACCGTTCAGTTGCAACCACCTGTCATGACCTACAGCTAACAAAGCTGGAAGGACAGTGATTCTTTCATGCAAGAAGAGCCAGCAGAGTGATTACAGCCAAGTTCTGGCTGGAGGCACCCTGGGGCTGGCTGCTGCTTTATTTTGTTAAGAGGGTAAGTTCATGTCCTTTTAACTCTGTGGAAAAAGCTTCTGGTTGAGTGATGGGGCAGGATCTCTCCAGGAACATGTAAGAGCATGGTATTGATTCAACACTGGCTGTGCATGAGGAAATCCCTGTCCTGACTTACATGTCAGAACACACTAAAATGCTGTCCTGAAATGTCTGTTACTTCAGCTCTTTGTTGATCATCCAGGCTGGGTCCCTCACTGCATGTGCAAGAGTGGTGGGGAGGGGACAGAAGGGTAGGAGGTACCAGCTGCAGCTCTGCTGGTTCTGGAGGGTGCACTGAGCTGGGTTAGCTGTCATCTGTCCCACAGACCCCATCCACCCTGTGCAGACAGACAGGGTTACACCAATGTCTCTCTGCTCACTTCCCACTTCTCTCTCATCCCCTCCAGCACCAGCAGGGTTGGTAGGATGCCAAAACACATCCTGGCATCAGTCAAAGTAGTTTGGGAAATTCCTCACTGAGGTTTATATATCACTGAGCTTGGTATGCTACTGCTAGACATTGGTGGGACTTGGATCTCCCTGGGCAGGCTCAGATGAGGGGTTCAGCTATTTGGGGAGGCTTTTGGGGTAGTGATTGACAGAACAAGGTGTCAAACTTCTTCAGACACTTACATAGCTGGGTAGCAGCTGAATAGGTGAGGTTTCATATCTGGATTTTAGTTCTTGCTTTTTAATATTTCATAGCAAGCAAATACTGGTGTGTTTTGGTATAGCGACTACGAAATACCCTTTGGCAGAAGATCACTGGCAGAAATTAGTGCCCATTTTGATCTCTTTGAATGCCGTCACTTTTCTAAACTGCTTTTTTTTCCCCCTGAAATTTTGGGGGTGTCTAATCTTCTGCATCTATGCTTCTGTATCTATGCACAGGCTGCATGCTTTCCCATCTGTAAGGACATTTCAGACTAAGTGTATTAGACAGCTAGCCCTGGTGCTGGTAGTTAACAGAGAAACCTCAGCCTCCTCTCTAGGTGTCAGTGTGGTTATACTGCTTGCATGAAGTGGGAAGATGCGATCAGGTTGGATATTGCAGGGAGGAGCATTTAGAAATTCAGTGTGAAAATGGATTGAATATGGTTCCTCCTTGTTTTGGTGCCCGTGGCTGTGCATAGAACCTGCCAGAGCATCCTTCCCTGCCTGCCGCTTGCACCCAGTCTGCACGGATACAAAGGAGTAGGTGATGAAGCACAGGAGCACCCATCCTGTGTCTCAGATAAACAGCAAGGAATGGGTTCAGTTCAGTGTGGCAAAGGGAAGAGCTCAAAACAAACAGAAAATTGGTCATTCGATCGTTCCTGGGCGTGACACGGTGTGTTCTGCGACGGGTACGTCCTGTGAGGGAATCAGCGTTCTGGATACGCCTGCATGGCTATGGTGCCTAAGGGTCCGGCTCTTCTCCCGCGTTTTTCTCGAATTTACTTTTCTCTCTGCCTGCCCCTCTCCCACGGACCCTGCGGTGCTGGGGGTGTGCGGGCGGCCCCAGAGGAGCCCCGGGGCCGGCGCCGCCGGTCCGGGCCGGGCGCTGGGCTCGGTGTCACCCGCGGGGCCCCGGGGAGGCTGGGGTAGCCCTGGGGAGGCTGGGGCAGCCCCGGCAGCAGGAGCAGGGCTCGGCGGGGCTGCTCGGGCTCCCCGCAGCCGTGCTGCCCTGGCGGAACGCCGTGCCTGCGCTTCCCCGTCTCGAGTGCCGTCCATCCCCTGCCTCCCTGCTTGCCAGCGGCGCCCGGAGAGAGTTTCAGATGAGCAGCCGCCGACCGGGCGGCACAGAGCCCTTCTCTGCCATCGCTTTCGGTACCTGCCGGGAAGGAGAAACGGCCGGAGAGAACTGGGAGCAGGCCAGCGGAGGGAGTGCTGGGGCTTCTCCTCTGCCTGGGGCCGATGGGGCCAGGGGTGCTCCTGCTGTTACAGAATCACAGGATAATCAGCGTTAGAAGGGACTTTTGGAGAACATCTAGTCCAACCCCCTTGCCAAGGCAGGATCACCAAAATCAGGTTACACAGGAACGTGTCCGGGTGGGTTTTGAACGTCCCCAGAGAGGGAGGCTCCGTGACATCCCTGGGCAGCTGTTCCACTCTTCTGCCACCTTCAACACAAAGCAGTTCTTCCTAATGTTGACGTGGAATTTCTTGTGAGTTCTTAGTTTTTTTATGGCCATTGCTCCTCATCCTGTCACTGGCACCACTGAAAAGAGTCTGGCACATCCTCTTGGCATCATCCCTTGAGACATTTATGTTGAGATTCCCCTTTCAGTCTTCTCTAGACTAAGCAGGCCCAGCTCCTGCAGTCTCTCCTCATAAGAATGATGCTCCAGGCCCCTCATTGTCTTTGTTGCCCTTTGCTGGACCCTCTCCAGCAGTTCCTTATCTTTTCACCCTGTCCCCTCACAGGGTGCTGTGCCCAGAGCTGCACTAAACGTGCAGGTATAGCAGCTAGTGGGTGCACCAGCCCTGCTGCCTACAGAGGCAGGAGCCAGCCTGCAAACCCTCCCTGAGGGAGGTTCACGTGTGTGGGATACACACAGCCCCTCTGGAAGCAGCTGGCTGTCACGGGCAGTGCTGGGCACAGAGGGGCCAGTCCTGTGCAAACACAGAACTGCTCCTCCAGCCTGCGTGGCCCCAGCCGGTATCCGCAAGCGAGAATCAAAGCTGAACAACTGCATGGCCAGACCAAGCCGTGCCTTGCCCATGTCAGTCACCAACTGAAATCCCAGGCATCCATTGACCCAGAGCAGCGGAAGTTTGGTACCAAAGAACTGCAGAGTGGTACCATTCTTGAATACAATTCAGGGTAAGATGTATTCATCTGTTTTGTTTGCAAGTGTGTCTCTCACTCACTGACATTGAGTCAGCTGCAGAAACTTGCTGAAGCTTGTGTTTGACTTCTTTAATCTCCTGGCCAGGCCCATGCTTTTCTACTGGGCTGCTTTGATGTGTATCTCATGACATCTGCTTCCAGATGCAGACTTATCCCAAGACAGGTCCCAGAAAGCAGACCTTGAAGCACTGACAGAGCGTGGGTGGTGCCCCATCTCCCCCTGGGATCTGAGCAGGCAGCAGCAGAGCCTGGCTGACCTCCACGTGCACTTTTCCCCTCATTTTCGGCTTCCTTGGGCATCGAGGCAGTGGCACAGACCTGCCCTCACCTGAACAACCTGGGCTGAGACAGCTGATTTAGCTTTGTGTGTACTCTGCAGGCATTGATATCTGATCTAGGCATGCAGAAAGAGCTGCTTTCAGGGCACAGTTCATCTGATCTATTCTAGATGTCTGCTTTTTAATAAGTCACCCCCAGTGTCTCTTTCCCCCCTGTGACAACACAGGGAGCTTGCAGGGACTAGTTCAGACAAGGCATGTGCAGATGGAGCCCAGTGGGGGCTGAGCCTGTGTTCAGCCTTTCAGCTGGAGCTTTGCAAAGGGCCTGTTGTGGCTGGGGGTGTCAGACAACTAACCAGCTGGGACATGTGCAATATGCAGTTGTGGCTGCTTGCTGTTAAAATGTTAGTTACATTATGGTGTTGCAATCTGGCTCTCATAAAATAAGCTAGCAGCCAGATTCTTTGCTCAGGAGGAGAAGGATTTCTCCCCTTGTTTGACCCTCCTTCTCTGAGGGTATCCAAACACCATCTCCTGCTCCTAGTGAGCAGTCAGGGAGTGACAGCCTCCTGGACAGACATTCTCCATCTCTGCAGCTGAAGTTGTTCTCATGTGTAGGTCTCTTTCAGATCATGAAGAAATGCAGTATCAGCACTTATATATTCCTTGATATAAATGACGTTACATTGCCAGAAGCTGAGACTTCTGATGTTTATTGCAAGTGCTATTTATAACACCAGCATGAAAGCAGAGCCTTTGGAGAAAAGCACAAAACCCCCAGTAGCATGATCACACATAAACTGCTTGGGGGAATTTAGACCCCATCAGGAAAAGTGACCTGTGCTGTCTCCTAATCACTCTTGAAACTTTCAGAGCAATGTCAATCCACAGATAAAAAGCACTTCAGAGGTGTGTAATAGGTGGAGACAGCAGTTAAAAGCTGTGGCAGAACTCACACTGATATTTGTACATTTCAGATAAAATTATTGCGTAACATGCAATAGGCAGCTGTAGGTCAGGAAGTGTTGCTCCCAGCCAGTCTGCTTGAACCACCAGGTGCCTTTCCTCCTCTTCTAGTCTCAGTTTAGCAGTGTCATCACTCTAAAATAAATGGCACCAAAGTTCACACTTTGTATCTGTGTTCACAGAGACTAACAGAGCTGTTGAAGACTAGAGAGGCTGCTCTCATCATCTAGTCTGACCCTCTACAGCACCCAGCAGCTGTTCCTGACCTCTGAAGGCTTCAGATGATGGAAAGGGCCCATAGTCTTGGCTAATTGTTCCAATAATCAAATGCTTTTATTGTGTAGAGCTGCACTTAATCTTTGCTCTCAGCCCATCTAGTGGCAGTTCTAGACACTGACTCTGTGTTCTCAAAAGACTTCTGAATTAAAAAAGCACAAAAGCTCCTCTGACAATTAGAAGAGGTTTCTAACATTTAAAGCTGTACTGCACAGTGTATTATAATCTCTATTTTATGAAAAAATAGGTGTTGCTTTTATAGTCAAAGTATCTTTTCACATATTTTTTAATACAATTAGTAACAAGAGTACACCTGGGTCAATCAGTTCTACCTTCTCTGCTTTTATCCTACCAAAGACAAGCCACACACATGAATGGATGTGCTTTGGCCCAATGAGACCAAGAATTCATTCTTGATTCCTTCACAGGAAGGAACACCAATGGTAGTAGGGGCAGCTGATAGGAAAATGGTGCCACTTTAGCATAAAGCTAAGGCTCATATAAAACCTTGTTCTTCCTTGATTTTGTAGATCCTAAGCAAGGGAAGTAGTCCTATGCATGCCAAAATGATATTTTATAGGAAAGATCAAGATGAAGGATGAGCTGGAGCTGGAGATCAGCATTTCACATAAGGAAGGGTGAAGCTGTGCTCTGTGCTCAGCACACTTGTTTCCTCATGCAGAGAGCTGCACAGGACTCACAGGATGCTTTATCTTGCTTAAACCTGCCCCTGCAAAGGCTGAGTACACCAGCTGAACCCACCTCAACTGTGTGCAGGCATTCTGGGCAGTGTTAGTGCTTGGATCTGGCATCTCTTATATCTGTGATTCCTCTTAGTTCAGCAATCAGTTGTTCTGAGACTGGAGCATGGGAGCACCACTACAAGAGCAGCTGCTTTTCACCCAAATGTTGCCCAGCTGTGGGAGACCATGGCAGCAGCAGTGTTGGCCATGACATTGTGTTTGCACACACGGAGTTCAGAGCCTGCTGTGACACCTGGTTATGCTACTGTTGGGGTTTTTTCCCTAAGAAGGAAAGAAATAAATTTGCGCAGTTCAGCAGCAGAAGCAGTAGTAAAGAAAGACAAGTATTCATCTGCCTCTTTGCCAGTTTCCTGGCTGAAATGACAGCATGTCTCTCCCTTGCCTTAAAAAAAATGTATTTATCCCTTAGTTACTGAAGTAGAGCTAGAATAATCAAGGAAGCAAAGCAGCTGCCCTAGAGAAATGCCCAGGAAAGTAAATACAAAAACCTGTGTGTCTTCCTGTGATGAAAACAATGCAGTGAACTTCTTCAGGCAACAAAATCTAATGTCTGGAGGTGCCAGGTATGCCTATGGTAGATTGATGTCTGAGTGCTAGGAAGATCAGAGTTACAGCAGCACTACCAGCTACTGCAGAGTTTCTTTATGTCACTGGAAAACCATCTGAATAGAAATTGAATGTGCTGTATGCAGAGCTAAAAAAGGCAAACAATGGTGGGTTGGAGCACTGAATATGTGGCTGCCCCTGTTGCTGCTGGAGGGTCAAACAATGTTATGACAGCTGCCATGGACACAGTAAAGTGATAACATGCTCAGAGAGTATAAATCACTCTTTCCTATCTGTATCATTGTGGTGTTCATTGCACACCGGGTTTCTGATTGTGCAATGAAACCACATTTGACTGAAGATGATTTGTGTTTGTTAGGGAAGTTGCTCCTGAGCCAAGCCACTCCTTTGGAGCACAGAAAAGAGTTACAGCACCATGACAGGTGTTTTTGTGAAGTGTAGGATCCTTGGTGAAATTACTGTGGATTTCTCCATCCAGATCCTTCACTGAATGACAAAAACAATGTATGTGAGAGACTGAATAAAATCTTCATTGACCACCACTGCTCAACTTATACCAAAATTTTCTTTTACCACCTGATATCAGTCCCTTGCTGTCAAAAATCTTTTTTGCAATCAGGAAAGAAAACAAGCCAAGACATGGAGTATTAAGTCATCGTTTACAATTATTTTTCTTCAGATAAAAATAATTTTGTAAAATCTTGTCAGGTTTGTTTGTTTTATATCAGGTTTTTAGATAGCACTTACATTATACGTGCTCACACTCAGAAAAGATTATTTCACCCATGTGTTTACTGTCATTATTCTTTTGGGTATATTCCACTTGATCCTGTAAAGCATTAAATGGGCCAGAGGAAATACCAAAGGTGAAGATATTGAATGCTCTCAGTGTTATGGAAGATAAATAAACTGAAAGTGTTGACAGCCTAAGATACCACAAAAAGCTGTGAGTTTTCTCTACTCCAGAGCTGCTTTGAAGCCATGGTCTTTTCTACAGCAAGATGGGAGGGCAAGGAAGGGCTGAAATAAAATACTGAATGAAAAGAAAATATTTCTAGCTTTTACCAGCAAACATTTCTACCCTGGTGTGCTTTTCACTCATTTGGTTGCTCAGCAGGGACAGAAGACCCCATTCACTGTTGAGGAAGCACACCTGTGTATGCTGCCATTCCCAAAGGCAGTCAGAGGATGTGGCCATGTCTGCCAGAGGTGCAGACTTTTCCAGGAGGAAACTATCAGCATCTGTAGAAGGCAGTGGGCACTGAATGCTTCTGTCCATGACTCTGCTTGGTTTTCTCTTCTTCTGTCCTGCTCTTACATGCACCTGCCAAAGGTACATCCAGGTTCACCCTGTCTTTGGGTCTGGTTTACACACCTTATGGACACGTTTTGTTTTATGGTGAGAGAGAGAGAGAAAAATCACATCTGATTCTTTGGCTGTTCAGATCGGGAGTCACTTGGGAGGTGCCTTGGAGTCTCATGCACTCTGGCTTAACAGAAAAGCAGAGTTCATTTTGGGAGAGGAGGTCAGTTCCTGCCTTAAGGGGCTGGTGAGAATAACCCCCCATCCTCAGACTCCTCTTTCTTCTTTTTCAACCTCAGCCCAGTTTGGCCTGGTGTTTCTGATTGCCCTGCTGAGGGCTTGGCAACTGGTTTTGTTGCTGCAGTCAGCTCTTTTCTCTTCTCTGAAGGCTCTGTTTTGCTTGATGCCTCTGCTCTATCCACCCCTTGGCCACTATTTTCTGTGGCACTGGACATTATCTGCATAGCCAGCACAGGCTGAAGGGGCTCATTGCTCTTCTTCCACCTCCGGGCCCCCGACCGCGTGTTGAACTCGTACATTTTGCCAGTAACTTGCAAGAACAAAAAGACAACAGATTAAAATAATTCCAGCTTTAGCACATTAAGACATGACAGTTTTCAGCATGGAATTGAAATGAGAAATGTGAAGCACTTGGAATTCAGCTGAGCTGGGGAGGCAGCCCTGAGAGGAAAGACTCATTTCTGTGGGGACCTGGACATCTCAGGGGAGATGTTGGCTGTTCTTCCACCATAAGAATTGTCTTTGCAGTTACGGACACAGGGATATTTAAAACATTCCCATTCCATAAGAAACAACTTTCTTATCACCCTATAACTCTATCCAAGTTCCAGCTACCAGGGGTTAACATGGGCAGTGTAACAAACACATTCATAGTCGTAAGGACAAAACTTCTGTCTTCAGCCATGCTGAGCAAGACCGTTTTATAATGTCTGTGCCTATTTTGCCACGTAGAGTTGACTACCAGATGTAGCAAAACCTGCTTAGGAGCATAGTATGCTGCATTTATCATCCAGACCGTGTCAGCCAATCTGGATTGACCCAGGATTTGGAGATCCAGTGAGTCTTGGCTGCACACGTTCCTTCTCCATTTACACAAAGTGCTTTCCTCCATGCCTGCTGTCCACTTTGCCATTAATAGAGTGAAGCACTGTGTGCTTCATACAAGTACATGATTTTCTCATATAGATAAAATATTGGAAAATTTGTGTTATTTAGCAGACATGACTACCTTTCCTTGTCAGAAAGACTTCTGTCTCTATTCAGGTTTTATGGTAATTTCTACTCGTACATTAAAAGCAAATATCTTCTCCTTCAGTTCATTGCTACCTAGAGATAAGTCAAAAAATAGCTGTGTGTCCAGTGTGATCACTTCACAGTCTACCTCAGTGTATCTTGCTAAACAGAGAATCAGGAGCTATAATGACACTTTCTGTAATGAAACATTAGCAATAGGAGACAAACAAAAGACCATTAATGCTTGGATCGAAACAGTGGTTACATGTTACTAAATGTTGCAGTTTGTATCAGAATTAATGCTTTGTGACGCATTAACACCATTTGAGCAACTCAAGATGAAACTGGATCTCTTTACATGTTATTTTTTCTGACTGCTTACAAGTCGGGCATGTTAAAGCAGCCCAGATCAGGAAGCAGCTTCTGACCATCCCTCTTAATCATATCCAACAGATGATGTCCTGGGAATTATTAAATCTCATTTCCAACCCAGCAACCTTTGATCCTCTAGGGTTTGCAATGAGCTGTGCAGAAGAGAGGGGAGGAGTGAGGACCACACATTTCCCTGCTGCCACCACAGAGCTGTGTTAGAGCTTAATGTTTGTGTCAGGCATGACACAAATGCTATGGCTCTGCATGACTGCTTGCATGGGCTCAGATATCCTCAAGTCCAGCATGGTCAGCTTTGTTGAGAAAGGGAGTCCCAGCTGTCCTGCAAGAAGACTGGAAAGCAGCTCTTGCAGCAGCCTAGAGACTATCCATGTTTAATATATTACAAATGCAGTCACACAGGGAAAAAAGCAGAGATTTTGGAGCCCGTTCCTCCAGATCTCTTTATAAATAGCAGGTGAGCTTGGACCTGGATCAAACCGGCCTTGAGCAGCCTTGTGGATGGATTTAATTGCACAGTAGGGTCCCACTCGTTCGCCCAAATTGTACTGAAGTCTCCATGCCTAGTGTTTCCCATTAGCTCAACACATCCAACAGCTCTGAGCCAGTTAATAAGAAACACAAGTTACAGGCTCTTGGGTGGAAATTGGCCAGAAGAATCCAAGCCTTGAAAAAAGCCTGCCTTCTTCTGGATGATTTCTAGACCTATTGTTTCAGACCTATTTTCAGATCTATTTGTTAAAAACTTACTTTGTTTGATTGTCACATTTTACCAGCCCCTCATCTCCATGCTGGGACTCTCAGCCATTAGGGCTGGGCACCCTAATTCCAGGCCAAGAATCAGAGTAAGGGGCTCAGGCAGGGGCTGTGTTTCAGGGGAATGAGGTAAGCCAGATCAATCCTCAGTAAAACAAAAATATTTTTCGTGTATTGAGCCCTGTTGCAGAGCAGTGGCTGTCACTTGGGGAGCTGGATGAGCTCCCCAGCTCATCCTGAGGTTTGTAGCTTTTGCCTTATTTTAGCTTTTCCCAGCTGGTTAATCAGATATGCCCAGAGCTCACACAGCTGGAGCCTGGGGACACAGGAGCTGCTGCCAGCTGATGGCCTTCCCTTTTCTCCCCAGCAAGTAACGCCTGAGCCTTGAATAAACAGCAGCAAAACACTTGCTGTAAGGGAGGAGGTTTGTGCAGGAGCCAGTAACTCACCCACCCACTTCTCCAGAGAGAAATTTAGGAGATGAAGGCAGCACTTCTGCAGTGACATGAATCTCCTGGCCATTTCCCAGGCACGAGAGGGTGAGACCATGTAGCTATTAGAGCAACAGAGCAGGAGAGCTGCAACACATTCCTTCTCCCCTCTCACCTTCCTGTTCCACATCCATACACTGCAGTTTAGCAGAGGAGCAGTGAAGAGTCTGACCAGCAGATGTGTGCTTTCAAGGGCTATAAGTATATTCTACCATTACAAATGTTACCGAGGCACTGTCTTGATTTTCATTATCTGAGCTATAGCTCCCATTCTCCTTGGAAATAGCAAACTGGAAATATGAAAAGCCAATGTCAAACCATATTTAAATCAACTAATCCAGTTTGTTTCCAGCCTAATATTCATATCCTCTGTTAATTGCTTTTTATTACCTGGGTCTCTGGCTTCTCCATCAAAGACAGTGTTTAGCTTTGTCATTGTCTGTGAAGAAACACAAAATGTAAAGCAAAATCTGTGAATTAGTTAAGTCAGAAGGAGGAGCAGTGACTTGGAAATGTTGACCTACATGGATGGAGGTGGATTTGTGTGACTTGTATATTGCATTCCTTTAGGCTGGGTTTAATCTAAACTGGCAACAGGAGCAATTTGTGGGATAGGGGTTCATCACTAGATATTTAAAGGAGAATTAATAAGTTCTGACGTGCTAAATGCCTCCACGTGTGTCACCACAAGAGGATCCCCTCCACCCAGAGTAGGCTTGGGAATCCCCCTTCTGAAAAATTTGGGGAGAGGGAGTTCACTAATCAAAATTCCTTGCACAGATTCACAGAATATCCTGAGTTGGAATGGACCCACGAGGGTCATCAAAGTCCAACTCCTGGACCTGCAAAGGACCACTGCAGGAACCACACCACGTGCCTGAGAGCATTCTGTCTATTTATGCAATCATGCAGCCTTTATGCAGGTATGTCTATGAAAAGGAAGGAGCCCCGAGATCCAGGAGCAAAGAAACATCTCCTACAGTGGAAACATCTATGACATTTTGCTGCAAACAGCTTATCAAGGCCAAGTTCTCTACAGCCTGGTATGCTGGCACACCTTGCTGGTTGCACTCAGGTGGACCAGAGTGGGCCCCACAGGTCAGTGGTGTCTCAGCAGTGCACTGCTGCCATCAGTGAAGCTGGGCCACTTGTCATGCCACCTCTGCAGCGAGTGTCCCTGTCACTGCCATGGGCACAGCCTGTCTGACCTCTCAAATACAGCATTTTGGCAACTGGAAACAAAGGGGCTCCAGTGCAGGTGAGCAGCCCCCACACCCCTTGTTGCTTCCAAACACAGAGGCCAGTTGGGACAGTGAAGTGTTTTGCACTTGAGGGCAACCATTTTTTCCTTGCCTATCATTTTTATATTCTCTTTGGAAAACAGACACCATTCATAGAAAGGGTCCTATGGTCATATTGCTTGATGGGGCTGGTAAAGCTGGGGTTTCTTTTGAGGCCAGCAGTACTTACCACAACTACTTCTTTCTTAGACTTCTTCTTTTCTACAGAGAGAAAATGCACATTGTTAATAGCCAGAATTTTCTGATGGTGGCTGTAGACACTAAAGCCAAGATTTCCTCAAAGAAATAGACGTTCTTTCTACTCAAATGCTGAGGCATCTTAAACTAGCCTTATTTATTTTCAAATGCTGAGTGAGAATCCACAGTTGCCAGTGACTAATCAAAAGACTAGCCTTGAAAAGTCAGTAATGAATGAATATAAATGGTTATTAAACAAATTTCCCTTTCTAAATAATATGAACAAATACAGAAATTCACCTTTGGGAATATCTAAACTAGAAATGCAGATTATTGTTTTACACAAATGTTTGTGGTTGCAAAGCTTGTGTCAAGTATCAGCTGGGAGACAAAACATGGAAGAGCTGCATTTTCAGTCAAGTAAAATTCAGATTGAAGGACAGTTTGGTTGTGTGTGAATTTACCACACTATTAGCTCATCCCACATGCAAACAAATACAGCAGCAGTGCCATGGGCACCTCCACAGCACGGATTGGTGGATGATGCCCAGCTAGCTGCTGTGATTTCTTCTCTCTCACTCCTTGCCAATTTGTTTAATGGCCTTTCTTTGGAGAGCTGTGCCTGGCCACAAATGTGCTTTCCAGCCAGGTGTGCAAAGCTCTGAAGTGCTGCAGGTGGATCTCAGCCTGAGCACTGATGGGAAGCCTGTTCTGTCTGGCCTTTGCTGCCCAGCATTTGGGAACTGGTTTTTCAGAAAGCAAAAAGCATTCCCTTTTTGGAAACCAGTCAACACTGAAATGCCTCAAATTGGGCAACCAAGAGAACAGCTAATTTTGTGGGGTTTGTTAGTCCTGTGTTTTTTTCCAGTTGGGAGATACTCACTGAGAAAAGAGGACTTACAAAAGCAGGGTCCTACTCAGCCCATATGAGCAATGCTTTCTAGCAGAAATGTAATGAGACTAAAAAGAAAAACTGCTTAAAAAACCCATGCTTTCCCATGTGCAATTTATCTCTCTGCTAAGTTATACAAAACCCTTTAAAAGCACCAATACTTCAAAATAAATCTTTATATATGTGAAATAATGGTGTTGAGGGAGCAAATGATCAGAGAAGTGATCAGAGAAGTGATGAGAGAACAAGGAATTAGAGTGTAGAGGACTCTTGAAGATGTTATACATGGCCGGGATTATTTTTTAACAGATAGCATATGAATTGTGTGTGAAAAATACAGTAATTCTTTAGCATCTATGCCAGAATACCAGACTACTCTGAATTTGGATTTTGCCCAACAGTTAATAGTTTTGAAGACCAAAAAGGCCATGAAATCACTTTTTCAGGCCTCTCATAATTGGCCAGGATTATTTAATCTCACTACCCTTCTACTGTGTCAAATTTCTATCTAGAAATTAATTTACAGATTTTACACAGAATCATAAACAAGGTCTTATTTTGTAGCATTAAAATATAGAAAAGAGGTACACACCTGGAGCATTTATCCTGTAATGAAAAGAATATTAAGACTGTAGTTAACAAATGTCATGGTTTTCCCTACCAAAACAAAAAAAAATTCATTCTCTTTCACTTGGCAAGAAGGATGTGTTTCCCTGAGTTCTGGGATTTGCTTGATTTATTTGGTTTCTGATTTTGCTTTCACAGGAAGCCTGCATCATTTAATGCTGCTTTCAAACAGGAAAACAGTCCTGAGCATTGCTCTAACATTTCTTCAAGAAGGAATGTTCTTAAAATAATGAAGTTTTATTGATGATAGCATAATGGATTTACATAATCTGGAAACATATATTTCCAGATATTGTAATTTTGTTCCATCCTGGGATGAAGGTCAATTTTTTTGGCTCTGATGTGCTCAGGTAATGCCCTTTAAAATATTTGGAAGGTTATAAATGCTTTTGAAAATATAGAAATTGCTTTTTAATGGGAGACCCTGGTTCCAAATAAATCATTTGCCCAATTAATAAATAATAGCAGTATCTTAGATTCATCTGTCATTTTTATCACAACCTGTTAATGTCTTGCACACACAATTTGAACTATAGTCACAGTCATATAGTAGTTCTTCACATTTAATGTAACTCTAAATTGATGTCCAAATCCTGAGAATACTTGTAGAAATCCTTTTTTTTTTAATCCCAGCCACTTAAAGGACTGCTTATCTTTGTTTTGTGAAGTACAAAGTCAATTTAGAGGCAGTCTGGCTCCAGCCCACGGAGAAAGCAGCCAGCAGGGATCTCTCCACTTCCCACAGTGGCTCAGAGCTGGTCCCAGGTGCTTCCATGCCTTTTGCCAAGCATGAACACTTAGAGGTAAGCTTTATGGGCCAGAGCCTTGTAACTGCCTTGGTAAAACTCCAGGAAATCTGCAGAAGTTTTGCCAGAACAATGAATTTGGCATGAGCACCAATATTTGCAAAGGACACTGGGATCTGTAGCTGAGAGGGAGGAAAATGCATCTAGTAACTGCCTAGATGGGAGCTCCCTTGGAGAGGAGGTCAAATACAAACCAAAATATTTGTGGTCAGCACAGTCTGGCACAGGCTCCGACTGAGCCTCATGAGCATAGCTGCCTTTAGAGGTTATAATTGCTAATTCCACTTCTGCCTTCTGTGAATGTTAATGTTACTAGACCCAAGAAAAAACATGCCATGGACACGTTTCCTTGAGTTCATATCATTAGCACCCAACATTGCTGTACCCGGTGTCAGCGTTTACTACAGTACAGGGCATACTGCTATAAAAGGTTTAAAGCACCGATAGCAGCACGGCCGAAGGGTCTGAGCCATCTCTGTCACTGCCAGGTGGTGCTGGCACTCCCCCAGCGTGGCATTTGGGGCACTCACGGAGGGGTGCGGCGTGCCTTCCCGGCCGGGGGGCAGCGGGAGCGGAGCCGTGCCAGCAGCAGGAGCCCCAGGTAGCCCAGCAGCCCCAGGAGCAGCAGGCTGCCGACGGTGACGGCCGAGGGCACGTACCACGCCGACGGAGAGTAGAGGTTCTCCCTTTTGGTCACAACGGTGAAGCCAGGCTTTTAAAACAAGACAGGAAGAGATCCTCAGGGCTGCGTCCTGACACCAGCATCGCCTTTCATCCGGCTGAACTTCTGCACTGGGGCACCCAGCCCGAGCTTGCCCCGGGGCTCTGCAGGTGATGGGCATGGGGAGCTGGAAGGAGACGGTGATTCATCCCGTGTGCCTGCCTGCTGCCTGCCAGGGCGGCTCAGGTGGCTGGGATGGACCACTGAGCTCCTGGGGCAACCAAAGGCAGGTGAAATGGAGCCCAGCCACAAGGAAAAGGGGAGGTTCCAGATCATGTTTCAATATCTTATATTAAAACAAGCGTGCCGTGGTGGGGTTTAAAAGCCTCAGGTTGCCTGTTGGAGGGCAGGCAAGTTCAGGGAATACTGCCATTACTGAGATACTGTTTTCTCTTTACCCAAGGCAAAACTGGAAGTAGGTCATCTTCACTGCAGTGATCATTCAGCCTGCTTTGTAAGAGGAGTTGAACCCTAAGGAACTGGGTTATTGTATAAAAAGAAATTGAACTCCTTCTTTTTTACCCAGTGACTTGCTCCAGAAGGAAAAACCACACTTCCTGAGCAGTTGCAATCTCCCACATCTTCTTGAGTGTCAGGAGACACATCTCTGAGCTGGCACATCACTTGGTGCTAACAGCTCATTCATTGAGGTCTCATCATGAAACTATCCTCACACATTTCAGAAATTACTCATTCACTCTACCTAGTTCATTACCTAGTGTGGTACTGTTAGTTTTGATCATCTATTGAAGTTTTTATTTGATTTTCTGTAAGACATTTGTAATCACATTGGGTATGAAATTGAGCAGGGTATCTATTCCTTTCCCGTTTAATCCAGTTTACATCCAACCCTTAGAGAAATGCTCAAATAATCTCAATATCACTACCACCACTTATCCTCACCTGGACTGAAGTCACGAGTGATGTTTTGTAATGGGGCTTCTTTTCTACACTACCAGCTTTCCAGTTTCTGACTCACCAAGTCGCTGCACTGAACACATGTAAAGAGTAGTGATGGGAGAACTTGCTGTATTGAAAGTGTTCTTCTGGAAAATAGCCTGAAAGTGGAAGGCTGATATCTCTGGGGAGACAGATTTAATGCTGTGGTATGGGGTTGAGGCTGTTTGTATTCATGGTAAAGCACAGGAAATAAATAGAGAATAAGTTTATTTAGCTTAACTTTTCATTTCCACATCAAGCCGAGGGAGTAGAAGGAAGTGAAAAAATCATTTATTCCTTCCCAAAAGAGCATTAGATAAGAACAGGGTTATTAATCAGTCTGAAAATTTGGATCTTGGCATGTTCATAACAAAGCAACCAGACTTGCATGTGCTGTTTGCAGGATCCTTTGGTTCTGGCTCAGTTACCAAAAGTCTCTAGAAAATCTTGACCATTTTACAGTAAAAGACTCTTTTACCACTTCAGTTGGAAACTCATATTTTCACTCCTGCATGTGAGACAGAAAAGGGTAATGCCATCTGCAGGCAGGCAGGGAATGAATGGACTGTGGTGATGGAAGGTGGTGCAGCAGGGCATGAAGGGGTGACTGGTACAAGGACAGGGACAGAGTGGTCCATACCCTCAGGCTGTGTCACATCTACTGGCAAGACAAAAACAAGCCCTCTTCACCAGCCTGATGGAAATCAGCTTCAAAACTGAACTGGTAAGACAGAGCTCAGCTGGGAGGGCTGTGCAGAGGGGTGAATAGTATTGCTGGGACACAGGCCCACAGCTCCACAGGCTGTGCTAGGTTAGATCCCACCCAGGCTGCCCAAAGCTGTGCAGGCTTCCTCAGCTCAGCTATGGGCCATCACAGGGGCGTGGAGCTCAGGAAAGACTCATCCCACCCCTCTGGATTTGCTGTCTGAAACCTGCTGAAACCTTAGCCACACGCTGAGGCTGTGCAAAACTGCTTCAGTTCCTGACATGCTGCTCTGAGTTTTACACAACAGTGATCTCAGGTCTCAAAAAGAGATCCTTTGAAGTGATGAAGATTTCTTGTTGTTGTTGTTGTTGCCTGTTTCAACTTCGATAGCCACAGATTAATGTGCTTCAATGACAAAGAAGCACACAAAACTGCAAGGCAGCTGGGGGAGTGAATAGTTATGAATAAAAAAAGAGGTAGTGCAAAATGCATGAGGTAATTTTAAGGTTCCAGGCAAAGGTTAATCCCTGCTCTTCTCTTATTAATAAAGCTGCCAAAATCTTTAACTTTCCAGTTGCATGGTAATGGCAGCGTGCCCGGTCCTTTGGCTTCCTGCCCTTTTTGTTTTAGAAACTGAAATACAAAACACATGTTGTGACTCTGTACCTGGGACTAATCCTTCATGACTCTAAGCACATCAACCACCTCTGGCTTCATCATAAGAGCCCAGGGCTCAGAACCTCCCAGGGCTAGAGGCACTCCAGGGTTTTGCTTTCCTTTTGCGTACATCTATCCTCTTTTCTTTATTCCTGTGGAGATTACTCCATAAAAGAAATGCAGAAATGGACATAAGTTTTAGTGAACTTACCGTAGTGGTTGTGGCAGTAGTTGGGTTTGGGATAACTCTGATGCTTAAAGTCACTGTTCCAGTTTTAACTAAGTGTGTAGTTTTGTGCCTGGCAGATACTAAATTGTCGTCTGTTATGTGAACACGCAGACTGTACACCCAGTTGGTATCAAGTCCACTCTCATAGTCAAACCTTGATGCAAGAATGAGACGAGAGGTGTTGGAGCCAGCACTTGGTGAAAAGGTGAAATGACTGTTCTCATTGCCTGCAAAAAAAATAACACAAAAGGTAAAAAAAATTACTTTAATCCCACATTAAAGTAGATGTGTGTAACAAGTGGTGAAGTGTGGTCAAATGTCAATGACAAGAAGGGCTCCTTGATCTTCCTGGTACCATATAAAATAATTTAAAACAATACAGTCATAAACGCATTAAATCTAGAATAAGGACTTCTATGGGGACATAGCAGAGAGGAGGCTGTGAAAACACTTCAGATCCATAGGGCAAACAAGAGGTCACCTGAATGACCTGAACTTACAACCTGGGGAGCACCCAACAACACCCAGCTGGAGTGAGGACCCTGCACTGTGGCAGGGCTCATTCTGCTGCTGGGGTGTCCCTGGAGTGTTGCTCCAGCCCCTCTGCATGGCTCCTCCATCTGCCCAGAGGAGGAGAGAGTTATTGACTCAGTGACACTCATTGCCTCCAGTGCTTTGTCAGCACCATGGGGCAGGGAGGAGAGCTCAGAAATGCTGGCTCCCCACCCCTTGCCTTCTGTCCACTGTAGCTGGAGAGCTGCTCATGGCCCTGGCTGCAGGCAGACCAGCTCCATCTGCTAGGATCTGGACAGACCACATATACAGGAAATCAGAGCCTTGAAAAGGCACCAAATGTGCTTTGGTTTTGCTCTTGTGGCCCCACAGAGATCAAGAGTTGACATGTCCTTGGAGACCATGTCTGTTTTATAGCACAAAAAGGGCCATGAGCTGCTCTGTGGCTCAGAGGCCAATGCATGACACAGCTCAGGTCTGTACCACCAGGACTGAGCCTGTGGTCAGACCTGATTTACTAACACAGCCATTGCAGGGAATCATGCGTCAATACCATGTCTGCAGAGCTCCTGTGGCATCAAGGGGCTGCAGTAAGACAGAGATTCCCTCTTTTGATGTTCACAGCCTTTTACTAGCACCTGGACAATCTGCTCCCTCCTTCACAGCAGTCCCCTCAGCAACAAAAGAGGGAATTGCCCCAAGAGAGCGTTTCCATTTTTGTGAAGCTGAGTGTCATCCTATACCACTGCAGTTCTCCAAGTGGATGCAGCTGATCACAAGGTTCAAAGAAGGATTTTTAGAATGAGGTTTATTGCATACAGCAATGGATCTGTGACATGCAGGTTCAAGGAGTTGTTTTGAACAGTGCACCAGCATCTATCTGATGATGAGATATGCAGAGATACAGAACTTTCCATCATTTCTCAAGATTTACTCAGCTGTAATTGGAAAGGAAATTTGACACTGCACACCATTCCAGCTCATTCTTCTGAAGTTCTTGTCAGCTGTGTAATTAATAGCCTATTAATTAATATGGCAGGCCCTCCAGCCTTGCAAGAGAGGGGTTCTAGCTGCTAGCACCTGTAGCAGCAGTAGCAGCTTGTGGAGAGAGGATCAACGTAATGATGTGCAGAGCTTGTGGATCACAGCCCGCTCACCACGGAGAGGAGCACACAAACTATGTTAGATTTTTGTTTATAAATACAAATGGACTATCAGCATTCTATTTTTTTTCACTGTTCCCAGCTCACCCACTGTGACACAGTACCTTCATTAATGAGGTAGCGGAAAGACCTGGGATCAGAATCACGATCTTGACATTCAATCTTGAAGCCATTAATATTGGTCCCAACAGCTAAATTGACTGGGATTTGAAGTGAGAAGAAATTGGGTGAACAAATTGGTTCTTCATCATTTACTTCCAAAACATTCACAGTTACCTGGAAGAAAAGAGCAACAGCAAGCTGAAGCTGCTGCAATGTGCTGAGACAGAATTTGTTCCTTTCAGAAACTGTTCGGTTTCGCCCATTTTGTTCTTTTGATCAACAACAGCTGAAGAGCACTGAAGCCCCTTTCCAACCTAGCTCATGCCAGAAAATGTCTGTGATCATTTGTCCTTCCTCCCTGTGATTAGGATTCTTCCAGGACCAAGTTCCGTAAGCTGAGACATCTTCCAAAAGTGAAGGGTTTTGAGGTGATAAGTCTGTTTGAACAGCCTGAATTGTGTTATAGTTAAAATGAGAAATAATAATGGTACCACAGAACCATTAAACTCCCTTCCAAAACTCTCAGTTTGCTTCACAATCATTAGTTAGGCTTCTTAGCATATTTAATAATGATTTAGAGTATGCTCCAAAGAAGGAAGAGTGTTTATAGACTGTTCCCAGTGAGACAGAAGTGGTGGTAATGGCCTCCTGCATGGGTAGGAGCACCCTGAGTAGAACCAGATGTGTTTGATGCCATCTGGGATTAGTTAGCTAAAAGAAAAAGGTTACCCTTCCCAAAGTTCTTTCTTCCAGTGTCTGTTAGTCAGGCAACAGATAAACTTGACATTGTTAAAAGCTTCTGATGCTAAGTTGTCATTAATCGTCACCTCAAAACATTATAGATGATAAAGAGATTAAATACCTCCTAGATAGCAGCTCTATGGGTGAGGCTTGGCTGGCATGAAAAGCAAGTCTAGTACCTGTGTCACCCCCAAGAGATGTGTAAAAATCAAATGTAAAACAGTCATGAGGGAAAAAGTGTGAAAAGAAGTCAAAAGGAGCCTGTCTGTGAAGGACACTGGGATTCCTTGAAGGAAGTTATTATAAAATACTTTGTGGGTATAGCATCTATACTTTTCCTTCTGAATAAAATAGGTCTGGGCAGAAAACCTAAGCCCAACCCTGCTGTTAAAGGTTATCTTGGTACCTGGCATGGCCTTGGCTCCTGCCAGATATCACAATCAGGGAAAAAAGCAGATCATGGTCAGGGCAAAGCACAGCTCCAGCAGGCCAAGGGGACACAGCTACTGGGCTGGCCCTCTGGCACCAACACTAGAGGCCACTCAAGCCCTGCTCCCATCCACATCCTCTCTGTACCACCCCATGAAAACACAGCTCTAATACGCTGCAACACAATTCGCACATTACTTTAGACACTTTACAGGTGAAAAAATGACAAACAAAATCAAAATATGTTTGAGGGACAGGGGACACCACATAGACTCCAAAAAGAATTTGCCACTAAGCATGGCTACAATTAGATTGTGTTGCCTGGCCTCAAGACCCTCTCCTTTTTCTATTTTTTAGTACCTCTATAGCCATAAAGAATAACTTAAATTGTCTAGGGCACAGAAAACAATTTCACTGTCCAGGTAAAATAAGAAAAAAAAGTCTGAGAAGCAAACACCACAGTTAAAAATATTAAAACATTATTTTATCCTTTTTGTGAGAAATAAACCAACACTGAGTGAACAACACCTCTTTCATCTGAGTAATATATGACTGGGCAAGGTTGCACTTGCCTTTTACAGAAAGTGCTTTGCCCAGTGTTCTTGCTAGGAAGAAGAGAGAAAGATGTAGGTAAAGCCAAAGTAGTAAAGTGGATTTACTCACCGATGCTGTTGTAGACTTCTCTTGGTCTGAGGCCTGTACTGTGAAAATATGTTTCTGAGTTGTTTCATAGTCTAACCTAGCTAAAATCCTCACATCTCCTTTCGTTGGGCTGATCCAGAAGATATTTGTGTAATCCCTGGCGCCAGCTCCAGCCACAATGGAGTAAGTGATGACATTGGGTGGCCAGTCCTTGTCTATGGCATGCACTCTTCCAATGCTGGATCCAACTGAGAGACAGAAAATCCATGTTTCATTAACATTTAAAGTAACAGAAGGTACAGACGAAAGTGAACTAAAGATTTGGTTTAGAGTTCTTCACCCAAGAAAATCAAAGCAATGATATGATAAACACTATTTCCCTGTGGTGTGCTATGTCTCCCTTGTACATGGGCTGCTAGCAGTAAATACCAAAACACAAGAGTGTGTAGAGAACCTCAGCAGAAGTTCTCCATGGCTGGGCCAAGGGAGTCCTTACTGGTCTGTGCCAGTCTGTAAAGGTTTCTGTGCACCACCACAGTCCCCCCAAAAGGCTAATTTAGCAAGAGCAGAAAGACAGTCTAAAACAAGACATCTGAGTTTAGTTCCTGGCACTGCCACAGATTTCTTGTGCAATTGCTGAATTTGTCTGTGTCTCAGCTTCCATCTGTACAACTGGAGTTTTTGCCAGTTTAGTCTATTTAAAGGTACTAGGTGGTTATATGGTGGAGACCCTATTTGAACTGGAACATTGAGCCATTTGCCTCATCTACATATATGAAAACTAATTTGGAGCAAAAAGGCACTTAACAACATGGCAACATTATTTCTGTCATTTAGGTGCTACTTACTGTACCTTTAGTAATTTCTGAAACACTAAATACATAAGATAAATTACGGAAGACTGGAAAAAATTCATTCACTGGCTTTATTCTGACATAAATGTAGATGATATCTGGAAATATAACAGAAGATTAAATCATAGTTAAGCATGGCTGTGAAATTTTCTCATGCATATATCCAAAATACATATGGTATTCCTCTTTCCATGCTGTTACAGCACAGAAAACTAGCAAAAGAAATGTAAAAGGGATACTTGCTTGAGTAGTTAGGATGGGTAATATCTTGCACCCTGACAGACAAAGTATAAACTTCAACTCCTGGATTAGCTGGGTTTTCTAGATCAATAGTTCCAGTCATCTGAATAGAAAGGAACATAATCATGTTTATACCTCCATACATGAAGTCACAGTACACATGATGACAATTACTCTTTTCAGCGTTCTGTAAGTGTGATTTGTCCCTTGGGTGTATAAAACAGTTCTATAGGAATAACACAGGCTAATAGTCAATTCCAGGATTGAATTCCAGGCTTTTTCTACATGCTCACACTTTTGCCAACAAAATTTCTTCCCCTTAAGAGCAGGAAGTTTAATCATTTGGATGGTAAGGTCTTGACCTTTTACCTGCTCAACTCAAAGCTTGTGTAATGAGCTGGCTGTTTATGCTGCCCTTTCTTGGCTCAGTGAGGATCTGTGGTTGCTAGCAGTAATAGCTTGAGCTATTACCTGAGCTCATGCCTGCAGACATTTAAAAAAAGCTATCAGGTCCAGCCAGGAGCGTTTGTCCAGGAACCAAGTTTTACTAAATGGTGGCTCACACAGATTTAAATCCTAATCTTCTGAGCTCTCTATCTTGCTGTGGAAGCCTCATGAACTTTGGGGCAGAGGGACTAACAGGCAGGCACCCACTGCTGGCTGTCTCTTCAGGGGGATCCTGGAGGAACAGGTTACTTGCTATAGTCTGTTACATTGTACATGCATGGCAACCAAAGGCTTGACAATGATCTTTTCTTGTGCAGCAAGGAAAATGCTTTTTATGTTGGCAGATGAAGCAGCTAAGGGCAGTTCTTAGTGACATGGAAACCTCAGTTCCAAAATTAAAGCAAACCATACAAAATCATTTATTGTGCCTGTAGCACTCTTGTCTTTTAGACAGAACGCCGATTTTTTGTTGTTTCCCTTTTTCTGTAGTTGCCCATGGGTTTTTTTAAAGCAAAAAAAAAAAAAAAAACAACCACCATTGCACATGTCCAGGAACTGGTGGGGTTCTGGCCAATGCAAGTTTGTCAGCAGCTATCAGCATAAGAAATCCATATTTTGACATGCAAAATCACAGAAATGCAAACCCCACCACTTTTGTGAAAATTCACCACTCAAAGTGGTTTTATGATTCTGACCAGTTGCTGAGTTACTGAATGTGAGATTTCTCAAGTATTTAAATTCTTTATGCTGAATAAGAAGGACCTGCCACAGTCTGTCATGAGTAAATGGGTATGAAACGGCATCAAATTTCTCTGTTTATCCATATCAAAGTTGGTGCTTCACACTCCCTAAAAAAGAATATTTTTTTTAATCATATCTAGCACATTTATTTAAAACTGAAGAAAACACTTTCTGTTCACTAAATTCTGTAGAATCCTTAGAAAGCATCCTATCTAGGGGTATATAGTTCACAACCAGTCAAAACAGTTATTCTCTCTCACATCATACCTATTGTGAAATGGATTACAGTAATTTTTTTTCTTGTACAATGAATCAAAAAAATCCCTTACAGTATTTCATGAGTTAACTTCACTAATGGGGTAATCTAACATAAAGCCACAAATGACTGACCACAAGTCTTCCAGACACAGTGGACTCCAGAGCGAAATTATTGCTTCCAAAACCAGATAATCCAGTGAAAATAAATTGGTTGTTTGACGGATCAGCATCAATATCTTTACAGTAATTTCTAAGATCAACAAGAAATGTCCCAGGAGTCGTATTTTCATTTGCTTCTTTCCTGTTCAAAACAAACACATTTCCCATCAAAGCAAATTCTATTTCTCCTTTTGAACTCTTCATATATCACGGGCCAAAACATTGATTTACTTTTTAAGTGAAATCCTAGGTCTAAATATGCAACCACAGAGGAAGCAACCCAGACATCGACTCACGTGTTGTGATGGACAACAGCCCTGTACGATGGGCAGGCTAATGATAAATGTCCAACTGAGCCTCCAGCTGAAGGTCTGGGGATGTGCCCTGGTCTGCACACTGGTCTGGGGCAGCAAGGCAGCTCCAAGGCAGGGAGGAGACTCCATACCTGAAGGCAGAAGGGTTGCATTCCGGGGGGTTGTCATTGACATCATCAATGATGACTGTGATCTCCATTTCGCTGGCACGGCCGCTGCTGGGGCTGTCCTCCACCCGCACTATCAGCGAGACGTTGGGATGCAGCCGCAGCGGAAGCGCATCCCGGTCGATTCTCCCAGCCACCTGCAACACTCCAGTTGCTGTCAGAGAGCAGCCAGAAGTCAGACATTCACCGGGGGGGAGGCAACAAATGGTCGTGGTGCACGTGCAAGAGGGCAGGGCAGCCCAACAGACAGGTACCAGAACAAAGCCTTCTGTTCTGTGCAAATCATGGTTGGTTGAGTTATTTTTTTTAAGTGATGCAAAATGGCTCTGAACATTCAGGTAAGATAAATGGCTAGATACCATTGCTGAAAAATATGCCTTAGGAGGCCTCAGCAGAGGGTTTGTAAAGCATTTAGGTTTCCCTTACTCTCAAAATTCTAGTGCAAGCCAGAGTTGAGCGCCTTCCCACAGCATCAAGGACAACAAGCTGCTAATGCCTGTGCTGTCCTTGCTCCCTAGCTAGTAAGACAGCTTCTCTTTCCACTGTTCTTGTTCAAGCATCCTTCAGCACCTCCAAATCTACTCACACATCAACAGAGCTGTGACAGACTGTGCCAAGTGCTCTGGTCAGCCACTCACTTAATACTTTTTTTTCACTTCTGTTAGCCTCTGTCAAAAAGAGAAGATTTTTATGGCACAGCACTATTCTCAGAGCACAAAGGAGTTAAAAGAACAGTGCATACATCCTCTGCATTTCTGAGTGTAACTGAGGAGGAAGGTGGCAATACAAGGCCAAAGGGCATAGGAAATCCAAAGCATTTATGGATCCTCTGGATCCCCCACAGGACTGTGTTGTGTGACACTTCTCACAACTGTCATAAACAGTTCTAAAGCCATAGCAGACAAGGAGCAAAGCTGTCACTGAATGCTAGCCCTGCAGGAAAAACCCCTGGGGAACAGATGTACAGACCCCAGAGAGCATGAAGAAGATGGGGTCACCATGAGAACGAGGACTCTTCTGGATGGTCTTGCCTGAGGAAGGTCGAGAATGGAACAATGAACTTGAGGTGTAGATTTGCTGTGCACCTCAGTGCTAGAGAGGATTCAAGACAGAAGGGAGGACATCACCATCTAACTATCTGCAGATGTTTCAGGAGCCCCAGAAGGGTCACTGCAGTCCTCAAAGATTAAAAATAAGTCAACAATCTTACTTCCACCCAAGGAACCATCACCCTCCAGCCACAAGTCAGTATTTGTCAAGAAGTCACCTTTGGTCTACTTTCTTCAAGGTATCTTATCAAGTCTTGGTCAGCTGACCAAAGAATTTCACCCTAATAAGGGACTGTGCATTCCTTATTGCTATAGGGAGCCACTAAATAAAATAAGTCTATTTAAAACTAAGGCAAAAACAATTTCTCCAAAGTAAAAAGTATTTTTTTATTATTTTTCAGCACTCAGAAATCATATTTTTGTTTGTCTGACCTGGATTTATGGAAAAATGTCTGTCAGATGACTGGATGCTGTAGAAAAGTCTGCTGGGAGAATCTTCATCATCAGGATCTTTAGCTGTTATATTGGCAACAATGGTGCCCGGGCTTTGCTCCTCTGGAATCCTGTAGATTCTTTGTTTTCTACAAGACAAAATTCAGCAAAGCATGCATCTTGTTTATAAGGGCAGCTGATCACAGACTTAGCTGAGAAGCCAACTGTAGCAGCAGAGCCATGGTGCTGCTGGGCTCAGAGATGGCTATTTGCACGTCTGGATAAATATCCCAGTGACTGGTTCTGCCAGCTGGACATGTAGCAGTAGCTGAGCTGGCATGTGTTCATAAAGCATGACACAGCCACACAAGTCAAGGCTCTTCCTCTGCAACTTTTCCCCAGTAAAGGCAATTTGACTTTCACAGAACCATGGAAGTTGAAGAGATAGGGGGCTGTTAAGTCATGCCATCTATCTCCCTACAGAGCCACCAGCCCATAAAGCCATTTCCTTTAATTCCTTCATTTTGCAAGAGAAAGCAAAAAATTACAATAAATAATGTAGTTAATCATCTTTTGGAAAGAATGCTGGAGCCTTCTGGGGGACAACAGTATTACAGAAAAACTGAATTGTCGCTGCAGCAGGCAAAGGCAGGAAGGAGCACTCTTCTGGGTGCCTAACAGATGAACATGCCTCAAACTCCCAGCAGCATCTGTCTATCTGATGCATTTTACATTGGGAAAATGGTTCTCTACTGCTGCTGTTTGGTATGCCAGTGCTCCCAAATTTCCCATGAATTGAGTTTTATAGGGCAGATACAGCCTGGCAGGCAATCATGCAGGACTGCTTATAGTGGTTGCAGTTTGATGTTCACATAGGTACTCAGGTGGACGATTTCAGTACTTGAACCACACGTGAAAATAGGCATGGGCCAGGACACAAAAACAGTGCAAGGAATTTCAGAAGACTGGTTTATATTACTGAAACACACACAAACTCACACGTGTCTCCTGATTCTAGAACCCAAAGGGAGTTGAAGGTCCTCAAGAGCTAAAAAAACAATAGAAGTGTGTTTCAAGACTAAATACTTCATGCACTTTTAAAATATCCTATGCCACCACTTAGGCAATTGACTGGTCTGTAGTTCCCAGTACAGGAAAAAACAGTCCTTTGTTGTTCTCTGAAGACACACATCATGGAGCACTTAGCAATTGGAGCAGAGAATTGCAGAGACAGAACAGAAGATCCCACGCCTCAAGACCTCCACTTGCAATTTTAAAAATGGTTCCAAAGACACACTATCTTCAAATGTTCTGTCAGGTCATATGAAAAGAGGCAAGCATACAGGAGAGAAATCACATAGGGTTTTTCCAGTAAAAACACCTAACTTACAGCCATAAGAAAACAAGGAAGTTATGAAGCCTGTTGTATCAGTTATTTATGAAGTTTCTATCTCAGTCTAGGTGTTGAATGCTTTTCTTCCTTTTCTCCTGTTGCTTCCAGAGTCATGCAGAAAGAAACAGATACCACTCACTCCCAGAGCTCTAGATGGTTTTGGCCCAAAGTAGGAAACTCCCTAAGACCACTGGAACCCCAACTCCAACCTCTCTGTGAACAGCAAACTCACCACAGCTCCACCCTCACAGCCCTACCAACCCTTCTGCAGCCTGGTCACTATCCCATCCTCACTAGATATTTTGGGAAGAAGTGGAGCATTATTGAGCACACCCCATAGCACAAAGCACCAGTACAGCTGGGGAGGAGCTGGGGCCACCTCCTACACAGCTATGTCTGGGACGTGTCCTGCTGTCCATCTGTCTGCCACCTGCCAGTGGCTTTTTACAGGATGCTTCAAGTAGACCTTTTAGTCCCTGCAATGTAAGTGCAAAGGAAGCATATGTTTGTTTTCTTGTATTCTCCTTTGTTTGCCTGACTCCACAAGTTTTCCATTGATTTTAACAGCAACAATTTCGAAAGGCTGAATGCCAAAGTAGTGTTGTGAACACCAAAACCAGATGTGCTTGCATATACTATGGGAACAATTAAAAAGACCCTTTGAAACTCTGTTCTTGACAGCTATGATTGGGGTAAAATAAAGGAAGTTTGCTAACTCCTCTAGTTTCCCCAGCTCTTACCCCAGCACTAATTATTGCAGTGTCAGTACTCAGCCCCAGCACGCAGCTCGCATTGCAGCAGGGGACAGGCCATACATGTGCATATTAAGGATAGATCATGAAGTGCAATTTAATCTAAAATCCTTTACAAACTGAGCTGCTCTTTTTGATCTGTAGTGTCAATCTAAAAGGGAGAAGATTCAAATAAATACCAGACTGTATTTGTGCCATAAGATTCTTAGAACTTAGGTGTTACAGATTCTCAAGTCACTGCAGCTTTCACTAATTCAAACAAGTAGATAAATATTTAAAAGAGCTATTTTAGCATTCCAGACACAAGGATAAATACACAGAAATGGCAACATTAGGAAGGAATAATCAGTCAAGAACACAATGTGCAGACACTGTCACTGGAAAAAGATTCCTTATGATGCCTTAAGTTTTAGCTTTCATATTTTCCAGATTCTGTACTGCATTAGTATATAACTCTGAGCTTCATATAGAGTGTAAGCAAGTTCTTTTCACAGTTTAGTCAGACAAAACAATGCTTTTCCAGCCTGAGAAACAAGGACACCACTGCAGCTTCAGGCCCAAAGAGGATAAACAACAGTGGATTGAGGAGAGCAGTCTGAGAGAATGGGACTTCATGACCTTGAGCTGTAATTGGACAATTAACCCCAGTATGTAAATGGACCAAAACTTAGAAAAGTGTGAAAATTTGTGACTGGTCGTCCATCTTGAGTGCAGCCACAGCTGGGCTCTTGTACTGCCCAAGGTGTAGCCTTTGAAGGCCTTTTAATGAATACCTACTTTATTCCTTTCACACTGGCTAGCCTCTGTTCTAGGCAGCCTCCCAAAGCATCACTCCTGCTTGCAGAAGTACAGCAACATGGAATGAGCTATTAACATTCTTGTTTATTGCAGATATGAGGTTCAAGTATTAAGTAGGTAGCAAAAAACCCATCATCAACAGCAACAGCAACAACAGTAATTCATGCCTATTTCTAACATTTAATTCTTTTGTTTCTTCAGATTCTTCATCCTTTATCCATCAAGATCCAGATTACTGGCCTCAGCCCAGGAGCCATGCGTTGCTCTGGGTCAAGACAACACCCAGAAGACTGCCCCAAAAAAGTGGCTGGAACCTCCTGGCATGGCCCCAGGTGCTTTCCTGTCTTCACTTTTGCAGAGATGGCAGGAGAGGAGCCATCATAAATATTCTCAGCAGGGACCTCACAGAGTCTCACAATCAGGAGACACGATGACAGTGACTTGAATCCCATCACTGTCTCATGCAAGTGACACAGATAAATCAACAACAGAGTCAGATCAACTGTAATAATTGCCAAGCTTCTGCTTCAGAAACAACTGTCCATTGTGCATAGCAGAACAGTCTGCTTGTAGCACATGCGCATTCATTCCCATTTTTCCAAATTCTCAACCTGTCTCAACTCCATTAGTCTTCAAAAGCTATTTCTGACTTGTGTGTTATGACACAATTTCCTGCTTATGACACAGTAAGAGACAACAGTGTCTCAAAGATCACCAGGATTGTTTACAAGTATGTCTGGGAATAGGAAGACTGATCAAAAGGGAGACCTTTTTATGTCTAGACATTTCTGCATGAATAAACACAATTATGGTGAAATGCACACCTGCAAAAGGAGCAAACTCTATATGATTGTATTCACACCGGGTGAAATTAATCTCCTTGTCTGAACTTGTCCACAGATCTTTGCATAGCTTTAACCTCTGTAAATGCTAACAAGTAAAACAAGCTTGTTTGGCTGTTCTTAGCATGAAGGCAGAGCCTGGAAAACTTTAAACTATTAAGAATACAAATAAGACGAAATGAAGGACATTAGGACAAAGCTTTCCACTATAAGAATAGGAATCATAGCAAAATTAAAATACTTTTTTCAGTAGTATTTTGTTGTCATAGTTATTTGCCCTTATGTTAAACCCTCCCACTGATGCCAAAGCAGTAAACCTGAGAAAACACCTATGTTTTGAGTGCAATGGAAAATTTTTACTCACGTGGTAAAGTAAGGCCTTTCATCATTGATGTTAATTATATTTATGTTCACTGTTCTAGTTGAGTTGAGTCCATCTGGATCTGTCACTGTTACATTTAAAAAGTAACTGTTAAATAAGAAAAACAGAACAAGAATCATTCTGTGTATGTCAAACAGAAACAGAAAACAGAAAACATTTCTCTGAATGCTATAAGCTAATAGGCCATGAGAACAAAATACTTTCTCACCAATGTGGATCTTTCTCATAATCAAATTCTTTTGTGGAAAAAATGGCTCCACTTTCCCTGATTGAGAATGGCACTGTTGCAGGGAGCAGTGAATACTGAAATGAAGAGAACAAGAAATTAGTCTTTTTATCTTTAAACATCCCTCCATTCACTCCTTGCCTTGTAGAACAGTGAAAGTTACAGAGGGTCATGCACCACGCAAATAACCTGCAAAAGCCAGTGAGCAGATCTGTCCAAGGATGTCACAGCGTTCCTTTATTTGCAGTTTCCTGTGCCTCAGATGTGTTGGGGTTAGAGGGCACATGGAGCTCACTGCCATCGCTTTTGCACACAAAGCAGAGCTAAACCCCACAGCTCTGCTTCCCTCCTCACCAGCTCAGCTTGGCTGGGCAAACACTGAGGACAGGCTTCAAGCTAATTGCTCTCTTCGATGACACCAAACTTCAAAGTAGCATCTTTGGGTTCAGCTCTTGAATGTACTGTGTTTTATAAAGCCAAACTAAATAAAGCAAAGATACAACACAATTCTTAGCTAAGTGCAGTTACTTTTCCCCAGATACCAACTTATCATTTTCTACAAGTTTTTCTGAATATCAAGAGTATTTTCAGATCAGCCAACACATTTTCATAACCGAAAGTCACAGTTTGTCCTGAGATTGTAAAAAACCTGATATTCATTTGCCTTGTGATTTCCCTACTGTCTCATTTAAAAGAATTTACATTGTGATATAGAATGTTAAAAAATTATTTACTTGTAGTCACTCCTATCTACAAGAAATATTTTGTAAGCCCTTTTTAAATTCTAAATTCACAATTTCTACTGTCTCTCTGATTAACTATATCAAATTCAGCCTTCAATATATCTTAATTTTGGAAAGCTGAGAACTTAAAATACAGTTTGTGTCCAAGCATTAAGGCTGCTTTTTCTTAGTTTAGTACTGAGAATGTTGCTTTTTTTTCCAGATTAAACCTTTTCCTGTGTTTCTGATAAGGAACGAAGTTGTTGAAAGATGATGGTAATTCACGTTTCAGACACAGTAGATTATATCATCTCTGGGGTGTTTTGTTTAATACAACTTACTTTGACATTTTGTTTAATACAACTTACTTTGAGTTTAGCATTTTCAGGATCAGCTGCATCAACTTGGTAAATGCGTTCTGGAGGTGTCCTTTCCAGCACATAGATTGTCACAGCTGCATGGATGTAAGACTCAGTGTTATCTGGGTAAGAGTAAAGGACACAGCAGCAAAGAGACTGATGCACTGGAGCTGTCAGGGTGTACTGCTGCCTGCTGCATCTTCTCATTTCACAAGTGTACTTCCAAAATCATCTCAAAGATCACAGATACTCCAAAGATGAAAAGAAACCAATTACATATCTAAACAGGCAACCACCACTGCAATACTAATTGTCCCTTCGAGGGAAGACTGATCTTTCCTTACAGCCTATCTTGAGCTGTTCATAGGCTATGGACTAAATTATGCTTTTAGGCTACATCTGTGAGGTTTTTTACTATGCAGATGGGAAGAATACAGTCCTGTGCTAGGTCCTCACCACCATCCCCTTCCTGTCCACACCCTGTGCCCTGCCAGGAGAGCTCAGAGCCTTTCCTCTTCATTTCTGCTTTTCCTTTACACCTGTGAGGCAGATAAGTAGCGCATGGTCTGCACTGACTTAAATATTTGCTTTACTAAGGCTGATAATTCAGTGCAAGGTACGTTTCTTTCCATGCCAGGGATTCCTACAGCTGGGCTATCCCATACTGGACCACTGGCAACAGGCTTATCTCTCTTTGGGCACAGCAATTAACAGGACAACAGATCTTTAGGTCACGTTATTTGCTTTATGCCCTTTTGTATCTGCTGGATCTGCTCTTTCTGGACTATTAATTTCCTGTGACCCCTACTGACTGCTGCTCCTCATCAGAGCAGTGGGAATCCCAGAGCAGCATAATGAGTTGTTCCCAGAGGACAACAATATGAATACAAAGTTTAATGAGAGGGAGATGCTTTTTCATAAACAGCAAATGCACAATTAGTGTCTAATTGTGGCTGGTACTGTTAACTAAAGCCACTCAGTTAGACAGATCAGACATCTGTGCTCACCAATTTATGGCAGCTCTAGCTGAGAGTTAAGCTGATGCCTTTATTTGTAACAAGCTCCCACGTAGTGTGTTTCATGCTGTGTCGATCCCTCGAAGTGTCAGATTTAATTATTATTAGATTCCAGTGGCACCCATGATATGCAAGACACCAGCTATACCGAGAAGATGACACAGCCTCTTCCCTGGGGGAAGCTAATTTGCTTTGCAAACTAAGTATTGTATGGAATCAGGGATGTCAATGTGCTCAGGAGGCATCAGTGAGGAGGGCTAAATGTGAGCAAGCTGCTCTGAACACATTCCTGTGCAGCAGACAAAAGTCAGGCTGCAGCTGGGCTTCTCTGCTCCAGTGTGGTCGGTCCAGACCTGGGGAGTTAGCAGCCAGGTAACCAGCCAGAGCCAAGTTAGCCTCTGAAAACCTGCCACAAAGGGATCACAGTTTAGTATTTTCAGATTTTTTAAAACTTAATATTGAAGTATGCTCAGCCCTACAGTGCTGTTAGGACAGCAAGTCTTCGAACAGCCTCTCAACACTTTATGGAACGAACTGAACTGTTCTCTTTGCATGTGAACACATAATAAATAAGTCATTACATTCTGATGCACCTGGTACAATTTTTGCAAGTCTTCTTCATTAGGAAAAAAGCAAGATAAGGTCTCTTAGAGAGTGAGACAGTTATTTCCCACCCTTTCTATCGACAGCAGCATCACTCACATCAGGTACAGCACGACTTGCAAAGCCTGCACTGGCCACAGCTGCAGCCTGGACTCTCCAGCCTCATTCCTAAGGCTCCTGCACATTCCTCCCCCTTGCATCTTCGCCCCTGCTCTAAAAGTAAACTTGGTTAACATCAACTGCCCCATGTAGGAGACAGAACTCTCTGCCTCTTTTAATTTGTACCACTGCAGATCACTGTCTCTGAGGTCTCACTCTTAAGACTGATTTTCGACTTAACTTCTCGTGTGAAGGCACAAACGCAATATGCAGATATAAAACATCTGCAAAGCAAGGTTTTATAATGGTTTTCCCACAGAAATTCTTGTACATGCAATATACACTTGTTGAAATTTACCTTGCTTGTCCAAATCACTCCAGTTTTCAACAAACTACAGAAATATGTACTCATACTCAATGGCTATAATTCCAGCAAACTTCAATTTTCTAATTAAAAAAAAAATGTATTTATTGGTATATTTTTTTCTTTAAATCCTTCAGCTGCTTCAAAATGGTTAAATATTTTTTTAACAGCATTTCAAGAAAAATAAAAGGGCATTTCCAGATATGAAGCATACCAACTCTTCGTGTAAAACAAAGCTCTGATAAAGACAGCGCCCTATTCCCCTCTTGTTTTCCTAAAGGAAAATGCCTAGATTACTTCAGCTACAGGCACTTTATGAGCCCAATTTTTTTAAGATGATGTCATTTTTTCAAGTATTGTTCTTTTCAAATTCTACCATTATCTTACTTTGAATTGCCATATTTCCTCGAAATACAGGATGTTCATTTTTATCTGTTACTTGAATAGTCAATATGTTAAGGTCAGTTCTTCCAGTAGTATCTTCAACAAAAATCTGCAAATCAAAGCTCCTTGGCATAGTTTCATAATCTAGGACAGGGTTTCCAGTGGTAATAACCTGAAAATAAAAGATTATTATCAGAATATGATGCAAGAGATGAAACTTACAGTCCAAATGAGAGAACACAAATAAAGGGATACTTTCAATCAGTAAAGAGTGAGTGGTTTAGATAATCTTTTAATTGTTGGCACAAGTAAAAGATTTCTCGTCAGTGACAAAAATATGACAGAAACAGAGTAAAGAGACCAAAACCACCAAATGTTGTGTGGCTTCATGGAGTGACTCAAAGATCTTTTGTGTGAGGAGCAGTTTGAGGAGGAGATAGCCCAGAAGAAGCTGCCCTGCCTCACAGGCAGGCTTTGTCTTCAAGTTCAGGACTACATCCTGTAGTGTCTGTTTCAGGTGTTTTCCTTTCCACATCATGTTCCAGGAGCGTTCAAGGTGTGATGAGACTGAGAATTGAGAGGAAGTCTTGCAAGATACAAGGGCAGCTTCACTTTTTCTGTGAATTAGGAACATGAGGAGGAAGATCTTTCACTTGCAATAAAGAGTGTGGAGGCAGGAGACCATGTAGTCTAGGAGCTACCAGAACCTTCCTTGTGTAACCTGCATCTGGGAGAAGATTTGCAGGAAAACCACAGAAGGAGGTAGCAATGGGTGCATTGTCTGAGAGAGGCAGAAAATGGGGAAAATGCTGAACTAATTGAAAAAATCACCTAGGTTTTGAATTTTGCAAGACTGATAAGGCAAAAATTTGCTTTATTTTGTTTTGGAGATTTTATTTCAAAGGCTTCCAGCTCTGCATATTGCCTCTTAACACAGAATATGTACTAGGGCAAGACTGACATTCTATGAAAAAAAGCAAAATGCAATCATTCTGGATTTAGTATGAGTCCAGAGCAACAGGAGGATGCTGAAAGTTTTATGCCTCAATCTTCACTGCTGAAAACATTAGATCTTTCCTTTCTTGGACAAGAAAGGAAAAGGTGGCAGTTAATTTTTTTGAGTGGCTAACAAACTGTGAAACTTGAACACAGTAGCAGGGTGCTGTGGAACTGGATAAGGAAAACAGTTGGGACTCATGAGTGTATGTGACAAGTGGCATGTCAGTGTATTTACAGTACTGCAGAATAAAGGAGGCTGAAGAGCATGCAGAAGGTGAACAGTGAAATAAATCCTTGGTTTAGATGAGATTCTGTGGGCCAGAGGACAAACACAAAAATGATGTCAGCATAGTTAGAAGACAGAAGTCAAAACAGAGACAATTAGCAAAGAGTTGGAGGGGAGTGAAGAGAAGCACAAAATGTTGTGTGCCTTCTGGTACATAAAACAGCTTCTGTCTGAAACCTCATGGATCATTTTGTTACAATACTGCAGGAGAAAATAACTGTTTCCTGGATGGTGTCCTTTCCTCCTATACTGCACAGATATAAGTTTCCCATAGAAGTGATGCTAACACAGAAGAGACATTCTAAAAAGTTTGTCACAACAGTGGAAAGCTTGAGGTTCAAAATGAATGTTTGATGGAAATCTAAATACGGTAAACACATACAATGAGTTCAACATTTTAAACTGTCCGGTTCTAAGAAAAACTTATGTGTTCTGGAGATCATCCCTCCAGTCCACAGCCAAATATTTTCATTTGTTCTGTAACTACAGCCAGACTTAATGTGTCTAAATACACATCTTCCACCCTCCTTTTTAAAGGCCTTGGAAGTGAAGATGTGAATCTGAATGGTTCTTTCTAGGTTGCTTCTGAACCTTTTTGGGAACAGCAGGCCACTGGTGTAGGCTGTGAGTCAGAATTCACCTTTCCTTCAGGTAGGAGCAAAGCTTACTGACAAAGGCAGGACTGCACAGACTTGAAGCAGCTGCAGGCTTCACGAAAGGGGATCTGGAGTCATCCCTAAGCTGTCTATCACTCGTTCCACATGAGAATTTCACTGCTCCCTGCTCCCTGCTCCACCCCCAATATATTCAGAGAGCACCACTAAGAGCGCCCAGGTAGTTTTAGGCAACAGCAGGTTTTTATGCGTTCCACACATCTTCTGCTCTTGGGAATCTTCAAACAGGAGTAAGGTGAGGAGGAAGGGACAGGACTGAGATCTCAGAAACTGTTACTTTCTCAGAAGTCTCAAAATACATCAAGAAACGTTATATTGCTTTCTGCTGCTGCAACAGGACTAAATGTGGTTCATAAATACTAAAGAGCCTATTCTTGCAGGTACTTAGCTAATCTCATAATTCATTCATGAAATACTGCCTTTTTCTATATCCTAACAAAGATTTAATGGCAGTAGGTAGAGCTGAGGTGTCTGGTTTTGGATCACATCACTTTTGTGAAATACTGTATAGATCTGCAACAACATAGCATAAGTTATTGAAAGTAGCAATCCTCATCAAATAAATTAACTAAGAACACCCATGTATTTATCCTTGCTTTATGAGCTGTAATTAGCACTCCTCTCAATTTGCAGAATTTGTATGTAGATTGCTTTATGATTTTTTCATGACTGATATTCACTGGCTCAAACTCTTTGTTCTAGTCCTCCAAGTGACTTAGGAAACGTTGGAAAAAGCAACAGTTCAAGCAAAACATAGAAAGATTCACAGGCCATTCAGGTAATGTGGCTGTGGTATGAAATGGATACAAACTGGCACTTTGGAAGAAGCAGTCTCCAGTCTACAGCTTTTTTGGCTACCCATTTTCACCCTTGTGTCACCCTCCACTGTTCTAGGACAAGAATTTCTCCATCATGCTTGCCATGAAAAAAAAAAGAAGGACTTTATGCCTATTATTTTTCCTCCATATTAACTCCTCGTTCCCACTCAACAAGCGGCAATATAAATCCTTGTGCATAACATAAAGATGTCATGGGACAGGAGCAAGCAGGTATACAAAAGGACTAAGGGTTATTTGCAGCAGAAGGGATCACTTTAATTCAAAATGCCAAAATAAAGCTTAGGAAGGGACTCCTACATTATGGATTCTTTGTCAGCAAAGCCAGTTTAAGGGATGTATCCATTTCCTTCTGATTGTTACACAGGAGTCAAGGGAAGAGCACAAAGCAGAGTTTGGGGAGGTTTAGGTTAGATATCAGGCAAATGTTTTTCGCCCAGAAAGTGGCTGGACTGGAACAGGCTCCCCAGGGAAGCGGTCACAGCACCAAGCCTGGCAGAGTTAAAGAAGCAATTGGACAATGCTCTCAGGCACATGGAGGGTCTTGGGGTGTCCTATATACAACTAGGAGCTGGACTAGATAATCCTGAAGGAACTCTTCCAACTCAGCACATCCTGTAATTCTACAATTCTGTGATCTCTTCAGCTAACCCTGTCCATGTATTTGTACAATCCCACCCTATGCTCCGCAGGTGAAAGAGGGTTTTTTTGAGAGGTTTTTTAACCATTTCACTGACCTGGCTGGGGAACAGTAAAGAGCCATCAGAGCTGGCACAAGTGATCTTTGTGCTCTTCTGAGAGGCTGGAGCATGGGAGCCACAGCAGCTCCCCACAGGCTCATGAAGTCCCTGAGCCAATACTACCCAGGGCCACAGCCTTACCTTTTCCAAACTTTCTCCCAGAAACACCAGCAAAGAGAACAAGAAAAGAGCTGTTGTATCAGTTCTGTGAAAACCTGAACTTCCTTGGAAACACCCAGAAAAGGATATCTATTCAAACCACCTTTTTAAGACTGTGCACCATTTCTATCTGTATCCATTAAAGCCACTCTTGTGTCGGTGCTCAGGCTCAGACATACAAGCAAGTTGCAATGGGATGACAAGTTATCATGCATCTGAACACTCATTGCCCGTAACAAATGTGAGCTAATACTTGCTAATTTATTCAACAATGAAAATCAGCCTGAAGTAATGGAAATTGCTCTGCATTTGCCATAGGACAAGAGTGTGCAATGGATAGAGACAGGTCACAGATATGTGGAAGGGTGATAACTTCCTACCTCAAGATAACTTTCTCATGTGTCAGAGCCTTTGTTCAGAATTAAAAATTACTTTGATCTGATTCAGCTTCATTTATTTTGGAAGTGAGACAAATTAATTTTAATTCTTGGTGAGAGTGGCCAAACAGAAGCTGTACATGGTTTAACTAAGGCACTTCCATTTCGCAGTGACTTCATACATATTAAGCTGAAAAACTGTAGATAAAAGCTCAAAACAGAAGCAGATCCTCCACGTTCTTCTTCACCTCTTATTTTCTAAAAATCACATTTTTTCTTTCACAGAATTAATGGAATTATTGTGATGAGTGATTTTTCCTAGATACAATTAAAAATCATAATTACTGTTGTTATTCATCTGTCATATCTATTACAGCATTTTTGAATACTGCCACAGTCTGCATTTAAAGTTCTTTTCTGATTAAAAGATGAGACACTGTGCACTGTCAGTGCTCAGTAATCCAGGAAACATCAGCCTACAATTGAAAATTACTCCAGTTAAACTTAAAACTCACCCTGAATTCAAGACCTCCTTTTGATTCAATGTCAAAAGCTTCTGTGAGTGGATTTGAATTTACTATGGTAGGAAGAATCGCAACCCCTTCAAAAGCCAATGGAGAAACAGTCACATTAAAGTCATAGACTGAAACACCAGCTGCTGAGTTTTCTTCAACAGTGCTTGTTGCAGGTAAGCCCTTAAGCAACCGAGATCTCCTTCCTGCAAGATGAAAATTAACATAAAATTAGTTCTTGGGATCTTGAACTAACAAGTAGACAGCTTTTGCCAAGAGCTGCCATTAAGGAACACAAAATGCCCTGTCTCTCTCTTTACCTATGAATGGGGGCGTTGCCTGATTGCAAATCCAATGTTAATGGCAAAAGAATCCATCTTTTCTGTAATTCAGTCCTGTAGTCCATCTAGAGCAGTCATTGTTAAAGTATTATTTTACTGCAGCATTTACCTTCATATATGTCTTTATACAGAAGCAAAGAAGCCCAAAATGTTTCTATTGTTTTTATTTTGCCCCCTGTACTAATTAGTGCCTCTGTTCACTGTTACATCAAAATATACCTTGAATCACTCAGACCCAGATACTAAAGAAGCAATGGTTTTTTGCAGACTACACCATCTGCAGCACCTATTTCTTCCATTTTCCCTCTTCTAATTCTTTCTATGGCAGCTGTGTGCAAGCCTGGCTCTTGAGCAGTGTGAGTTAGTAACAATTTCAGGGGTGATACTGTCACGTCTCCTGCTTTGAGCAAGGAAGAGCAACCTGGAGTCTTTGAACAAGATGCAGGTCCACAAAAGCACACTAGGGTTAAAAACTGCATGGAAGCAGCACATACTGGTGAGGCATCCAACAGATTTGCAAAAGCTCCTTGTTTGTCCAGACCTCTGGACTGCCCAAACTGAACTATTTGCTTTCTCTGTCATTTAGCTTCTAGGTTTTGGTGTTTTTGACAAAGGCCTGTTGTGCTTCATCTTATGAAGAGTGTCTAGAAGACTTAAATCAGGACTGCCTTTGATGACCTGAAACAACACTTCAGCAATCTCACATCCCTGAACCAGTGATGTACCTCAACACCAGACTATGGCAGGGCTGGCTGTTGCTTGGGGATGCTTCACTGGCTCGTCCAAAGCACTCTCCAAGAAAGCTGGCTGTGTTCAGCTGAACTTCCTACACACTCTGTGCCAAGAGGGAGGCAGATACTGCCCACTCAAGGGTCTGAACAGGCTCTTCATACACCAGTGATTACTGTAGCAAAAGCCCCATGAAGTCTTTTTTTTTTTTTTTTTGCTGCAGAGTTGCAAGGTGAAAAGCTGCTACAGGACCTAGTCTGAGACCATTAGAGCTGCAGCCTAAGGGCCCCTCCACAGTTGCATGGAGATTCTCATGCTCCCACACTGCAGATACAGCAGGTTCATGGAATTATTCTGGCATTTATGGAATCATCCAGCTGGAATTACTCTGGCATTTATGGGAAAAATGGCATTGGAGATACTCTACAGGTACAGGGTGGGATGTGGGAGACACTGAGATGGGAAGTGCCTGGAAGAGTTAATCTGAACAGGTCAATCTGACACCCTGGTAGGACTGAGTTCAGCTGAGCTGTTACTGATTTGTGTCAGCAGGAGCAATATACAGTGAAGGACCAAGATTTTATTACTGTTATTACAGATTCTGGAAAACATCATCAACAAAAATCACCCATGCAAATGAGGCTGGGCTGAGAGGGGTTTCTGGAGATACATTTCCATAAGTGGAGCTGAACTTTGAATGTAATCTCCTGTGGACTGTACTTGATGAATTCAGCTCACTCATCAAGCCACAGTTCATTAATGGAAACCATTTTAAAAAAACAATGAAATAATTTACAGTATTTAGAAATGTAGAAAGGAGTTGCTATTTTTGTATTCTGTCCAAAGATTTCATTGGCTATTTATACAGAATTTGTCTTTCAAAAGTTCTAAGTTCTTGCTCTTTATTTTTAGCTGAAATTTTAGGTGCTGAATCTAAATGGCCTCTTCTTTTTCCAACCAATTTTACAAAAACTCTCTTTCCGTAGTCACAAATCCTTGCTTACCTCTTTACTTTGCAGAACAAAATATTTCTGAAGAAATTTAGCACATTATTTATCAGAATTATCAATGACAATCATTGACAAATGATGAGTCCAAGACAAAGCAACAATGAGATTATTTTGGAGAAGTTTATTTAAGACTTATTTATCTGTGATGTGCCAGTCTTTAGAGTGTGCTTGAGTAAGAACCATCAAGATTTTCTCTATCCACAACCATGCAGGTTAGAAAAATGCTGTTTTTCAAAGAAAGCTGGAAGTGGTGGGCAGTGTCCTAATCACAGTTTGGGAACATCAGGAAAATCATCAAATACTGACAGGCTCCTGAGGTATGGCAGAACTCTTACAGTTCCTTGAGAGCAAAATGGCCCTACCTGAGCAGGTAACTTACAGCAACATCAGTGCTTCATGTGCCATGCAGACTTCTGACAGTTTGAAGATCTACTAATTTGCTAATGTGCAAATACTCATATTGGCAAATCTCCCATGTATTTACACTGATCAAAGTTAGTTATGTTATGTCCACAACTTCCTTTCTGTTTGGTACTGTTTGGTTGCTCTTTTTACTTTATCAAAGAGAAATGTTATCAATATTTGAAAGGAGGATACTGGAGTGTAACTACTAGTTATTGTTTCTTGGAGAGCTGACCTCCTTTCCCACACCAGTGCTGTCACACTGAGCAGTGGCTGTTAGAAATGAAGTGCCTCATCCAAAAAAGAGTTTTAGCAAAGAGTCATATTCTCTTCATTATACTGCTGTAACCACAGAGCCCAATCTATTTCAGTAGGAAAATAATTGTTACTTGATTTTTCCCATCTGTGTCTGATCCCTAAATATGTATTATAAAGTTCCCTAGAGAAAGTATAACAGCCAACAGTGTTCTAATTTTAGCAGCATAATGAAATCATGTTCTTACCAGATACTACTTCCAGCAAAATTAGGAAAAGGAGGATGGTCTTCGCTGTCTTTATGACCCTGTGCTTCATGTTCCCAGGATGCAAACTGAAGGAAATCACAGTATGTTTTCCCCAGTTTACATCAGCTCCACCTAAATTCTTCCTCTTTTTCACGTGGTGCAGTGAGAAATGAAACAAAGGACCCATGTCTCTAAGGGAGTTCCAAACACCATCGGCTTGTTTGCTTGTCAGGGAACTGCTCCTTGCTGACACTTCATTCACAGCCCTGGTCTGTACTTGGGAAAACAGTCATTAATTGTCCTTTCACTATAATCATCTTATTCAATGAAGCATTATGAAGAGAAGCTAGTATGTTTTAAATCTGGAAATAGCATGCTGCTTTCACCACTCCAGCAATGAGATGCTCTCTTCACTCACCAGAATCAAATACTCAAATAATCAAATACTGTTTTTTTACCCAAACCAAGAACCTGAAGTTTTCTTATTTTTCTGACTACCAGAGAATCACTCAGACCACATATACTACATACTTGGAGGGGAGGCATGTGTACATGATGGAGTTTGTACATGATGCAGCTTTGCTGTAGCTGTCCCAGGAACATCATGGACCCCCACAGAGGTGCATTGGTTCCCTTAGATTAGGCATTTCACTTGCTAGCCCACAATACAACCAACATTTTTTTTTAACTAAGGTCAGTCCTAGTGTTATTTCATGGAGCATAAGAGAGAAGTGACATTAATACTGGAACTGGGTGCAATACAGGTGCACTAGAATTGACTCATAGAATAATTTAGCCTGCCAGGGACCTCTGGAGGTCACCTAGTCAAAAATCCTGCTCAAAGCAGGCTTAATTAAATCAGGTTGCTCAGGGATTCATCTAGTTGATTCTCAACACCTCTGCACAAACTTAGCAGCTCTGCTAAGACGCAGAATTTTGAGATTCAGATTTAACACAGCTGTGGAGAAACCTGACTGATTTGTGATCTAAGCTGGCATCTCTAGATGTTTCTGCACAACCCTCTGTGGTTGTCCCACTGAAAGCTGACAGTAGCTCAGAAAGTTCTGTCCCTTGCTTCTGTGTTTTGTGTAGCACGAGCACATTAATTGAACATGAGCAGCCAGTTTAACACCAGAGCAGGCATTGCCTGTGCTTGCTGCACTTACATCTCAGGTTATGGTACCTATGAGGCCCAGAGAATTCTGCTGACACAATGGACCTGGAAAAGATGCATCAGTAAATCCTACTGATTGGAACTTAACCATGCCTACATATCAGACACCGATTTGAGGAATCATGAGAAATACTCCTTTTATGACTAATCTGCATTACCAGAACATTGTAAAACTGCTGCTAGATTTATTCCCTCCTTTCAGTTGTAATGTGTAATCTATCCCATTATAAGCCTGTTTCTTTAAGTCTTGAAAAAACTATAGAAACATCTGGGATAAGTTTCAAAGTCTTTTTAGATTTGTTTGGTGCCTAGTTTGAGGGATAGGACTGATTCCATCCTATGCTCTGGATAGCCAAGCCTTCTCCAGAACTCAGAGGTCACAATTTCATCATTTATTTTCTTTCTTTCCTTTTTAGGCTGGGGTTTGGTGGGGACGAGGGGGGGATTGGGTTTTGGTGTGGCTTGAGGAGTTTTTTGTTCCTATAAATATATTTCTCAGCTTCTTTGTTTTGATCCTCCTTCTGACAATGTACGCAGATCTACCTTCAGCAAGGATTCGAAGTCCATAAACACAAACCAGACATTATTTATGTTATAGACACTATAGAGAGATAGAGGAGCCATGTGGGAAAGGCATCTGGAATGTACACCAGCTTGAAATGCTATCCTGTCCCCACCTTCACCTGGGAATGCAATGTGTAATTGTTTCAGGTACTAAGTGAATACCCATGGAGTATTTAATTCCTGCTTTCCCTCTAAATATGTCTCCAGGGCTTTCAAGTAGTTCCTGCTAAGCCTTGTGGTTCAAGCACGTTGTGAGGAGACTGTAAAGGTGACCATGGAGATGAGGGGAGAGCCAAGCACAGCACACAGGAAGGGGGGTGTGGAGAGCAGCTCAAATGGGTGGAGTAAGGATGAGCAGAAAGGGCTCTGGCTCTTTCTTCTTGCTTGAGTCACTTCCAGTATGTCTAATTGCTTTCCTTAGATCCCTCTTTTCATGTATTTCTGCAAGTGGATTTCTGTGGTTCTCTGATTCAATATGCCAGGCTGTGAGGCATGAAGTGAAAGGGCAGCCAGAATTAAAAGAGAGCCTAGAAGAGATTGAAAATCAAGTAGAAAAAAGCACGTGAGCTGGTTAGGAACAAGTGAATTAAGAAAAGGTGAGCAAGGCAGAAATTCACTGGCAAGTCTAGCAACAGCAGCACTTACACTGCAAGGAGGTCAGGAATAAGCTTCCTGGGAATATAAAGCAAGTAGATGAAGAGAGGTCATGGCAACACAAGCAAGAATACAACTAAGGAGTTTTCAGGCCAAATAGAGGGAATATTAGTTTTGAAACAAATGAAGAAGTCAAAAAAAAATTTTGTAATTTTCTGGTTTTCAAGATGATTTACAACTTTATTTGGGTGCTTTGGAGCAAAATAAAATGCACTTCTGAAAAAAAAAAAGGACAATCAGGTAAAGTGGAGAATATGAGGAAGATGAAACATCTTTCAAGAGATTAAAGAATCTTGGTTCCAAGAAAAAGATCAACAGACATGATAGAATGCACTGGTCTCAGGATGGGATGCAAAGAGAAAGAACATGGGATCTGAGGGATATGAGGTGGGAAAGAGCAAAACTTGACGTGCAAGCTCCCAGTTGCCTGTCCTCAGGGAAGGGAGGGATTTCAAGAGAGGCCAGCTTCAGAGAAGTAGTCTACTTGCATAACAAAATGTGCAGGTTCAGGATGTTCAATTGTTTTCTATGCATTTAATTCTCAATTGACTTCCAGTCTGTCAACATGAAGGAAATGTTCTCCTACTTTTCAAACACATCAGAGGCTCAAGACATAGTTTTCCCATTAATGGTTATTTCAGCCAGAGTAGTGGCTCTCTTCTCTTTAGCCAGCTCATGGGAAAGTAGACATTTTGCTATCACTGTGGTAATTACTCACCAAAAATTAAGCAGCCTAAGGAGAATTTTCATGCACCTGATCCCACCTCAGTTTATGATTATTTATTTTTGTTGCTTCAAGAATTAAATTACTGAGACTGTCAGGTTTTATTTTCATTTCCTTTCTCTTCAAACATTACAGCTTCTCCAACCACCGCCTTGGTAACCTTTCCTAAAATATTAAAACAGTACCTTAGCATCCTACACCAGAAACTTATGCACCATTTCCTCTGACTTCCCAGCTAAAAGCTTCCTCTGTACCATTTCTGAGTGACAAGAACAAACTAAAAGTCATAGAATACTCCCCACACTACCTTAATCTCACCTAATGCAACCCCATCCTAGCTAGGTCAGTAAGCCACACAATTATGAAAAAAAAAACCCTTTAGTCACTCCCTTGATGATTAGCTTGAAGTGTTTGTTAACAAGAAGAGATTCCATCACACCTAGTTCTTTTTTAGGGATCCAGGTTCAAGTAAAGAACAGCCTAAAATCTGGGTGAGTACACACAGAAGGCTGAAAATGATGCTGTTGTCTGTGCTGAAAACAAGTCCTCCTGTTACTCCAGCAGTTACACACTCAAGAGATGAAAGCATTTGCCAGAGGAGAAGGAATCCTGAGAGTCTGTCTTTTGCAGCAAAGAATTTGAGCACTTATTTTAGAACCACTGGGAATATTAAAGGTGTAAAGTTAGCAGAGATTGTTCTGATCCTTCCCATTCTCTCCACTTCACCTAGACAAATGTGGTCTGAGGCAGAAAGATGATTACAAGGACATGAATTCAAGAAAGCTCCAGAGGTACTTGAATGCTCCAAATGTAAAGATCAAGTGACAACAGCAAGGCCATACAGAAACTCCAGAAAAGCCAGAGATCTTAGTCCCACTCCCAAGCTCAATCATGTCAACTTTTAGACACCATGATTGTAAAAAACACGTTGTTGCTAAATGATTTTCCCTTTAAGAAGTTCTTATGCTGATTAAAAATATTACACTTTCTTCTGCCTTAACAAAACATGGAAGTCAGTGATAAGAAGTTTTACTATTCATTCACCCAAGCAAAAGTAGATGTTACCAGCAAGTATTTCGTGTTTTGTGATTTGAGATGAATAATGTGTTGTGGCATAGAACATTTGGTGCCTGCAAGAAATTATGTCACTTGTCCATACCAGATACATTTAACGCTTGAATTTTAATCATGTCTTCCAAACTAAGTTCTCGTGCCAGTAAAGATACAGTGAAAAATGTGTTGAGGCCAATGAAGTCTTCTTTCTGCATTTCCTGGTTGTTGGATGAGGGCCTGAACCCATGCAGCAATGCTTCGTACCTCATGATACAGCATTTACTGCATATTACACATTTGTTATTGTAATTGCTTGGCCACCTGAGCTGTTTGGTAAATATATAAACCGTGCTGTGAATAGCAAAAGATGCAAGTGCAACAAGAAAGAATGCTCTGGTGAAATATGGGTACACAAACTCTAAGGTTTCTATGTACACAATGTGATGCACTTCATTTAGTCAAGTATTCTATTATATCATCAAGAATTACTTAAACAGGCCTTTGCATCACGAAACACGAAATACCTTCCCTGTTTTATCAGCAAAAGGCATTGGATTGTTTTTGCAAAGCAACCTTACGTTTAACACACATAAAGTATTTTCTATTGACTTTGATAAAACAATGTACAGAAAAGTGTGCAACTAACAGAAAAGGGCGTGGCTGGGCACAGGGTGAGGGCTCAGGTAGGGGAGTTTCACATGAAGATAGATGGGTCTCTACACATAAGTTCCTCCATCTTTGAACAAGAGGAGTGAGATTAATTCACTACTTTCTAATAGTGTGAAATTTTGTTTGTTTACAGTTTCAAGAACTTGGAGATCATCTGGGCTCTGTGGCTCTCCAGAGGACCAGAAGAGGGGCGTGGTATGTAAGGAGGGGTGTTTCACTCTCCACTTTTGTTTCAGAGTACTTAATTATTCCAAAATCATTGTAATGATCATGGTCTCACAAAAATCAATTACAAGCCTGATTTTGGAAAGAGCAATTTCAGTAGACCTGGACCTTGATAAAGTGGCACAAAGGCAAAAGAATTCTAATCACACAAAGGAGATAGGCAATAGTCATTGCTGGCCCTATGTACCTTGCTGTCTATAAGCTCTTTGACTAGAGAAAACCTTTAGAAATATCACACAGGGACAGGGTTAAATTCATCTGGGTACAGACAGAGAATTACTTTTTTTACAGTTGCTGAGTTTAGATTATGCTAATTTTATATGAGAACAAACATGAGTGGAAAAAATAATCCACTTAAAATTGACATGAGGCAACATTATACCTGAGTAATGACTTGACTGAATCTGCCACCACATTAATACACAAAAGGCAGCAGGAAACCAGTGCAATATTCCAGATGTATATATTTCTTGCCTGTGGATTTGAGCATCAGCATCACGGAACAGCCTGAGACCATAAGAGCTTTCTTAATGAAACAGAAGATCCCACACAGTAAACTTAGTGTCCAATAAATGTTTTGACAGAGAACTGTGAAGCTGTAAGGGTAGGTGGATGAATGCACAGAGATTTTAAAAAGCACTGCAGCCCAGATTGAGTTTAGTCACATAAAACCTGGTTGTTAGAACATGAGCTACCTGGGTGATAACAAGGAAACAAGGTCAGGATGTGTCCCTTTGCTGTATGTGCCTCCCCTGACCATTGCAGGAGCTGAGGGAATGTTGCCACCTAGTGCCACACAGAAACCCAGCTGTCTAAACAGAAAAGAACATTTAATTCATGCAGGCAATGGTTACAAAGCATCCTAAAACCCAGGGATATTATGTGCCAGGGACATAATTTCGGTCAGTGTCTTTGCCAGGCTTGTTATTAGAAATGGTACATTTTCTCCTTTAAAAAAATGACTGTGCTGTAGGAGCTGAGTCATAACACTTACGAGGAAAGACCCTGTTCAGTTGTTCTGAGGTTGTGAAAAAAGTACAACATATTCTCACAGCAGCTTAGCAAGTAGCTACCAGAATGATGGGATGCTGTTGAGAATGGGATTTATTCTCACCTGCCTTAAATTTACTAAAACACAGACTTGTATACGTTATTGTTCTCTGGTCACCTTAGGCTTGTTTTTGGAAACAAAGAGGCACTACTAGGGTACAACTGGTGTAACCAGCTTTAGCTGTTGCATTTAAGATGGGAAGTGATGTACTTTTGAAACGTCTGTTTCTCTGCAGAGACAACGAGGGAGGTTTGGGATGTCTGGTTCTGATGTTTGGAGCCTTTGAACTTTCAGTGCCTGAACCTTCAATGCCTCTGCACCATTTTTTAACCAGATAGGCAATAATTTTCAGGACCTGTTGGTGGAAAAACAAACACCACTTTTAGAATTCTAAACCCCATGACCTCAGTCGTGTGATTCTCATTCAGGCTGTGAGGACACATGTACTCACACAGAAGCTCCTGCTGGCCTGTACAAGGGTGCACTCACTGCTGGGCAGGCGCGCTGGGCCACAGCACATTTCACATTCACCTCTGTGTGCAGCAGCATCATGGAGTTCCTCCTGTTGTCATGCCAGAAAGAGCCCTCAGGGGTGACAGAGCAGCTCAGTTCCCTTCAGCCAAAACCCTGCTGAGCCTGAGATGAGGGGGTTTTTAATCAGCACATATGCTTGAGATACTTTTAATGAGGCCATCAACTCACTTATCTACACTACCAAATACATGCCAGATTATAACAATTTTCAGTCATTGCCCATCTGGAGCAGATTCAAACCAGTGGTTGATTTTCAAAAGCGATTTGAAAATCAGAACCAGTTAAGTAATCCAATCTTCCAAAGCTGCAAATAATGTCCAGATTTTCAAGCCAGCAACATCATGTTTATAAATGTTGACTTAAAATTACTTAAAAGTCCCACCAGTACCTCTGAGTTAATTGCCATGTTATTGCTTGTGGCTGTGACTTTCCCACTATTTCTGCCCCCTGGCCATGTAAAGGAAAGGATTAAATCACAAACAGAATCAGAGTCAATAATGTAAAAGAATATTGTTTTTCAACCTGAGAAAGTATTAGACACCCACCACTCCTTTTCTTTTAAATAGCATGAGTGCCAATTAAGCAAGATACTGCTAAGTTAATTATATATATAAGTATATATGCTTTTATTTTTAAAATCCATTATTTCACATCATCAGATATAAATCTCTGCATCAAATATAAATCCTTTCCTTTTCTACACTGATTTTAAATACACTGCAAAAAATGTGTATCTGAAGTTCCTCCAAATGAGGAATTGTTCAGATATAAAAATGTCCGACAATAATAGTACTGTATAAAGTTACTGATGTCAAACTCTGCCAGGATTTTTAGGGTTATTTTCTTTTTTTAGAGTTATTTTATTTTTCTTTTTTGTTCATTTGGCAAAGTCCTTAAATGTGGTATTAGAAAAGAAATAGAATATGTGCACTCTCCTGAGTGTCCATAATGTGAATTAAAATTTCTTCTTAAAAGGAACCTGAAAAGCAAGGGTTGTAGATTTATAAACACATTTTAAACCACCTAGAACTGTGACTTTCCAAAGCCCTCACTCTCATCCTCTCAGTTCCCCATAACTAAGTTTAGCTGAAAAAAAAATCTAAGCTAACAGCTTCCAGAAATAAATAGCAAGAAACTGGCAGCAAATTCTGGAACTCCCCCATACCTCTTAGTCCATAGGGACACAGACTGACCTTTCAGATGGAACACAAACCCAACTGATTTCCTCAGGCTTTTGCATGAAATGAAGCCTGACTCAGGCACTTTGGGTGTTCTAGGCAGGCAGGAAAGGACTACTAACATTAGCTATATCTTAATTGCTCTACTTAAGAGGCTGCATACTGCTGGATCCAGCACAGAGAGAAAGCTCTCACTGACTTCGCTGGGATCTGGATCAGTCTTTTAAAGTTTGTAGGAGTTGGGCAAGTGGCAGGAAAGACGGATGGCAGATTTTACCTGCTGGTAAAAACTGCCAGGACTATACTGACATTTGCACCAGCTGAGCCTTTACACCAGGATACACAGTCTTACGAAGCTGCGACATAAAATAGATTCACAAATTGTTTTCCTGTGCTAAGGAGCAGCAGTGAGATGACATGCCAAATCTCTTTAAGAATCAAGAGGTGAACACCCCAAAATGTCCACAAACCCAACAGTCCAGCTGGATGAAGTTTTAATGCAAAGAAGGGTGATGTCCATTTAAATTGAACATCAGCATCTATTTATCTTTTGTTTCAATTGACATTAACGGCAAGCGGCAGGGCTTGCCTATTTTGCTTTACTGATATTGGCAAACATCTGAGGCTGCTTCCTTGCATAAAACATTTTTCTGGGCTTGGACATTTTTCTTGATGAAACCAGACTAAGCTGCACAGTCCACTCAGCTATGTCATATCAACCTGGGCTGTCCCAGGCATATGCACCTGCAAAAGTGCTGGTGTGCTGCACAGGGAACTGGATCCATGAAGTGAGGCTGGATAAGAACTGAGCAAGTGGATGGAATGTACAGGAACAAATGGCCAGGAAATAGAGGTCTAGGCAAAAAAATTCCTGTGGAATACAGCCTGAAACACACCCTTTGTTTATGTTCAGAGTTGTGGAGTAATGCTGGTCCAGTGTGTGGGATACACCGAGAATGGGTTTTGAGGGCCCTGAAGCCCCTAATGTGTTGTTGTTTTTGACTACAGAGATTTAGCCTTGTTTCTGTTAAAAAAAAAAAGTGCTAAATGTTATACTGTTAGCTTTTTTCTGTTGAATTAAATGCTCTGTGAAATAGCAGAGGGACAGTCACCATGTCCCAGCTAAATGGTTTGTTTGTAGCAAATTATTTTCTATTCTTAAGGAAAAAGAATTTAATCAAGTGTCAGAAACAAACTACATCTTGACAGATTAGCAGGATTGCTGCTGTTAAAATAAATTTGTTGCCAGATTTGTTTACAAAACTTATTTTTTCAGGGATGGGTGAACTTCCTGGCATTTTCCAATCTTTTGAATAAATATTGTGGAGGATTTGTAAAATGAGAATTAATTAAAACTTTTCCTGTGAGTGCAAACCAGACATTTTGCTCAGTGTAAATAAATTGCTTGAAAGCTAAAGGGAAGACTTTGAAGGAGGTGGATGGAGAGGCAAGGAAATTCGAGCACTGTCTTTCCTTTTCCAAACAAAATTTGGGATAGAACAACTATGACTAATACAGGAATTGTAATTTGTATATCGGATTTGATATATCTATTTTTAACTTTCTTCACAGTTCTGAATTGACCTCAAGACATTTGACTTCAGCTTTCAAGCTCCTAAGAGATTTGTTTATTTTTCTATGAATCTTTTTGGTTTGGCTGCTTCTGTACAATACGTGGCAGATGTGCTCATTTCTGGATGCAGAGTTTTTTGATATTGGCTCCTACATATGATTTGTGTCACTCTAAGAAGGCATTTCAGAGAGAGCTTGGGTGGTATCACCTCCTCAGACAAAGAGATAAGCTTACTGTCATCATCCATTCATTCTGCTGGGGTAAGAGGAAGATAATTAAATGCTTATCCTAGCCAGGGAGAAAACAAGGACAAGTATTTGCATTCCACTTTTTCATTCACTGCAAGTTGGTTTTATTGGTGGGATTTTGGGCGTTTTACTATTTTTATAAGTGATCATAACAAAAATATTCTTAATCTATGAAACAGCAGACCGCAAACCTTTACTCTTCCACGGACAAAGTCAAAGAAGTGTCACTAAAGATCCTTAGAATGATTTTTCAGCAACTCCTTTGGAAAAGAAATCCAAAGATAGATTTCTAACAAAAAGACAAATATTCCTCCCATTTGGACTAAGATTTTTCACCTTTTTTTTTTCTTTCCTCCTGGCCTTAATGTCCCTAACCCGAGAAATTAGTCCTGCACAGAAGCCTTCAGTGCTACAATTTGGAATACAAAGCCAGAGGCAGATGTCAGTCTGGCAATGGATTGTCTGCAAACGGCAGCAACAACTCCAGGGACACCATCACCATCCAGGTTAATTAAGTACATGGGCCATCAGTAAGTCCCACAAATAAGTTACAAAACAGTTCATGGATTTTACAGAAGACACAGGATTTTAAACCATGCAGTATTCAGGCAAACAGTCTTTCTTTGATTCTTTAGGTATCAAATCAGAAGGATTGATTCTTCCCAGTCACCTTTCCCTAAAAAATTTCCAGCTTTTAAAATTACCATGACTAGTCTTAACGGCTTGATTAGTTAGAGCTACCACACACTGCTGCTGTACTAATTAAATTAAACTCCACTGGGTCCATCCTTCCAAAGCCTCGTGCATTTGAGCAGGTCATATGTATGAAGCTGCATGTTGGCAGCATGGATAAGCATCTCTGCTTTAAAGACAGACTCAGGTTTTTGCTTAAAGAGGCTAACACTGCCACTAACGACCAGGAAATCCTGGCAGATAGTCTGCATGAATATCTCTTTCTATATTTGCACAATGTCAAGCACACTATCAGCCCTGAATAAATAATAATCATAGAAACCTGGAGTCAGCCAGGAAATAGCTGTGAATGAGACATTCATATTTTAAAACCTGAAACTGCAATATTATCTTGTTATGACTCTGAGAAAACTATTCTTTTCCTTTTCCCCTCTTTTTTTTCCCTAAAAAAGAAGAAATGCTAATACTGCTTCAAAAGGTTCTAAAAAAACTTTATTTGGTCCTGTATTACAGAATGAAACATCTGAAGTGTTCTGCCTGATAAATACATAAAATGCCTTTAAAGAGCAACATGGAGAACAGTGCTGGTTTTATATCCAAAGAATTTATTTCTAAGTGAAAAACAAAATTAGAGATGGACTACAACTGCATTTTACGGGAGAAAAAGGAAGAGTAGCTGAAAAACAGTTTCACAAGGCAATCTTGCTTTTGATAATGTCTTGGCAAAGTTGAATTTTTTCTAAATTTAATTGAAACTCCCTGTTTAAAAGCATTTATATTAGTCATAAATCTTTAAAACAATGAGCAAAATTCATGAGAAATTCAGTCTCCATCTCTATGGAAATAATAATGAAGGACAACTCCCCATAGTAAAACTAGTTGAAATTGGTAACTCTTATTTAATTCAGACTCTTGACAAATATTCAGAATTATTTCTTCTTCACAAAAGAATCATTTATTTCTCCTTTTCTGTTCAAATGTAGGGCTCCTATGCAGACTACGCAGGTTTCAAGACTGTACTTTTACGGTTACAGATGAGAAGAAACAGATCCTTAATTTAAAATCTGGTTTTATAATTGCTGATGGGGATACACGAACAAATTTTTGTTTTCAGATATTGGTCACCTTTAACAGAAATACAAAAAGATCTGAGATCTGAGGGCTGTCTCCGTATAATCAAATTGCAATTTAGTTAGTCCAGAAGCGTTCGTCAGAAGATATAATGGCAAGGATTATAAAGGAGAAGAATAAACTGAAAACACAGGATGCCAAAAATCACCATCTGCTGAGATGATGGGAGTATCATGCTCAAAGCTGTTAAGGTGTTACTAGAGCTGTTGTCTGTTACAACATTAAACAGTTAATTGCAGTTCATGGGTTTTAAGTAAAAGGACTGGGGACTGCTTTTTACCATAGCAACCATAAAAAAGAAATCTCTTCCAGCATGTGTGCAACACGTGCCAACAAAAAAACAAGAAAATAAATATATTTGGAATTCAGCATTTAAACTATAACTATTTGGAGAAATTCCTCTTTCCAAATTTACATTCAGAGCATCCTGGAGAGAATTAGATGCTCTTTCCAAATTTACCGAATGTCTTTCCTGAGGGACAGGAAGATGTATTACATTCTGTATCTTTTCCCACTAACAACTTTTAGGATGACTCCTGCTGCTTAGGTAAACAGAGTAGGGAAGTGGAAGAATACAAAAGAAAGGAAAACTTTTATCATCTCACTAATGTGTGGCCACATGTGCTGCAGGCAGGACATGGTATAAATTCATCGGTCAAGATCACATGTACCATCACTTACTCTGTGCCACTCCATCCATTTCTGCTCTGTGCTGAGCTCAGCCTGCTTGTGATCTCTGAGCATGAGAAACCTGCTATGGTGACAACACCTCTGGCTGTTTAATCCCAGGTCAGGTCAGGTCAAGTCTGAGACAAAGACAGGAGAAAAGGAAAGTGACAGTTACATCACCATTATGCCTTAAATACTAGCACATAATATTTTGGTGCCAATGGAACTTCTCATCCATGGTACTTTTTGAAATAAAATGCTGATGAGTTCAACCATCTTTCCAGACCTGGTTTCATTTTCATGGAATACTTATGTTGAGGCATGATTTTTCTGAAGCCTTTGCAAAGTCCAGACAGCTGTAGAAGCAGAAGATCAGAGAGGCAACCCAGCAAATTACCTGGAGCAGTGACTTAAAAGGTGAGCCAGGCAGGTGAAAAGCAATGAGGAGCTAGAAAGAGGGAGGTCCTGCTAGTTGCTATTCCTAAAGGACATCCCGAGGGCAGGAGAAAATAGGAAGGATTATATTTCACTAGCCCTGAACTAACTAAAGGTTTGAATATGGAAATGTTTTTAAAACATCTATTGTAGATGCTGAAAGCAATTATGTCTGTGGCATCTGCCAATTCTCATAATTATCTGCTGTTGTTTTAAAAATGTGTTTGGGAAATTTTGCAAAATCTAGGACCAATAATCCCATAGCTGACACAGCATGCTCTTAGACTCTTACACCACAAATGTAGTGTGAGAACAGAACACAACAGTTGGCTACATTAAGATTCAGATTGACAAAGACAGACTGAGGGGGTTTTGTCAGCTGATGTAAAAATTTCCATCGGCAAAAACATTAAGCCCTGAATAAATGGAGGAATTCACCCACATACGAGCACTTTCAGAACCCAGAGATGCCCTTCAAGTTTTTCCTCTACAAATCCAGAAGACACGGGTTCAAGGCTCTATGCACCTTAAAGTTCTCCATACAAGACCAATTCTAATCCCTCCAATGTAGACTTATCTCTCTATTTCAATTCCTATTGTACTGCTGTTATATATTTTATTTATCAAGGCACTTAAGTTGTTAGGTCTTGTCATCACCAAAACTCACTCTGTTTCCATACAACCTCTAACATAGTATTTTTTTAATGAGATCATGACATAAGTTTTTCTCCATTGGCTACAAACAACTTTAGAAATATTCAGAAGTGCCCAACTCTACTGTGAAATGAACACATAATTCAATAAAATGCCACTGCTTACACTACTAATAGATTTCAGTGAGTTGTATCAATTGCAAATTATGATGATGTGTGGGGGCACAGAAAAAGGACTCCACTTCTCCTGTAAACAGAAGAGTAGACACCACTTTTTATAGAAAACTGACAGTCAATATATGCTTAGAAAAATAATCTACTGCAATTTTTTCAGCCCACTATACGTAAAGCATTCTCATTTTGCCAGCTCTCCTGTAGCACAGGCCACAATTGTAATATTTTGAAGTCACCAGTAGCCGCAGTGCCAATACTCCTAGTGCAGAAGGAAAACCAGCCATTGTATTATCAGATTACTGCAGAATCCTTGAATGTCAATATGAATGCAAGTAAAATTTTAAGAGCTCAGATTTAGTTTACACAGAAAAAGATTCCAATTCCATACAGGGAGGAAAAGGAGTGCGTGCTTAGTTAATGGTTTAGATTTGAGTATTTTCGAATCATCTATTATTATTGTTATATATTTTTTGGCAGAATTAAACACAGACAGGGAATCCACAGATGCCTACTGTCTCCTAAAGAAAAAGCACTTCTTTATCTGTCAATTTAAAGATTTGGGAAACAACAGCCAGTTCTGTTAATCTTGGATCAAATGGGTATCTGAAGTTGAATTACAAAATTCTCAAATGCTAATTTTGTAATGATTTTTAGCTAATTTTTTTCCCTAAAACACTATTGTTCAGTTTTCATCAGTCTTGTAACTTTTGCATATACCAGATGTCACATGCTGAGTATCTACAAAACAAGATTTGATTAAATGCACAGATCTGTACCACTGTACGTTATTAGCCGGCTAAAATGTTTGATGGCCATAAATGTACAAAGATTCTCTTGATCTGAGCCTGCAAAGTTGCAGTCTTAGCTCATAGGCATTTCAGAAGTATTCACCCTTTGTAAGTAACACAGGATATTTTTAATGACGTCTGAACTTTTGTCTTTACCAGCTATGGTTTCCATTTAACCCCAAAGTATTATTAGCAGTGTGCTTATATTTGGATTGCTTAAAGGAAATAGTGCCTCAGGAACACTCATCAAACCACAGGTTTCCGAAAAATAGCAAAGGACAATGTATTTTTATCCTTAAGAGAAGGATTTAACTAAAAAATTCACTTGATCTGTGAGACTGTAACTGAGGTCCATCCACATCAAACCTCTGCAACCACATTGCCTTGGCAAAAGGTCAGGTGCAGTCTGATGACAGAAGTTCAGGGTGGCCCATGAGAGGTTTATACATGGAAGTCAATGCTTAAGCATCACACATAGCTTTTACTTTGGATGCATTTAGTTGTCAAACACATCACCAGCTACACCCAGTTCTGCTAAGACCTTCGAGATCCATTTTGACTGAGTACAGAACTTGCAATGCTTATCAGAACATACTACATTTGACTCTTCTGGGTTGTAATGGAATGAGAATCTTATTAGGACAAATCTCCTGGCAAAGTTAGCACGACAATGCAAAGAGCTACAAGAGAATTCCCTCTATAATAGATGAGACACAATTGATTTCTGGCACTCCACTTCCAGCCTCAGCCAGAAATACAAGATGAACAGGCTTGCTTTCTTCTGTGATTTCAACATGTCTGCTTCCTGTACGAGCTGGAAGTAGGACATACCGTAACAACTGTCAAAACATTTCAGAACCTTGAGCAAGGTGTGATTGGAGCCAGCTTCTAGCCAGCAGAGAGGACTTGGGGAGCCATGTGAGTAGGGTGGGCCCCCTCTGCTCTCCACTGACCCAAATGTGACCTACCAAAGGTGTAGCAGTGTGACTCTCACTCAAACCTCTTTTCTGGCTGGTCCCAGACTTTCATAGCCAGGCTGAAGGACACTCAAGTGACTCACAAACACTGAGGGACATCTGAGGGCTGAAATCTTGTGGTAGCCTGTGGGTGCCTCCTCTCAGCCCACTCACACACGGTGCTGATCCCTGTTTCCAGTGGGGATCAGTGAGCTGCTGAGAGAGGGGACAGACAGAACACCAGCACTTGTGGAAAACGATGGGAGGGGAGGCAGATCCCTGCACTGAGACCAAGGGCTCCAGCCAGGGCCAGGGGAAGGCTGGGAAGGACTGCTGGCTTCCCAGGGAGAGGCAGAGGAGAGCTGGCTGCTGAGAGGAGGGGAGAAGGAAAGGGGACATGCCCCAAGACAGGAGGAGTTGTTTAGAGAGGAAAAGAAGGGAACTCCAAACAGCTTTGTGATGGAAGAAGCAGCTCACTGGTGGGAGGGGAAGAGGTGACTCAGGACTGGGAGAGACGTGTCCTCCACTGAGGGAGACATGGGAAAGGAGAGGAAAGTCTCCTAACTGCAAAGTAGGGGATAAAAACAAGGCAGTGTATATTAAAAGCCATGGTCGCCTCTGGTGAGGCAGCTGGGCCCAAGTGGGAGGGTGGCAAGAGACCAGCTGAGAGTGAAAAACGGGCCCCAAATGGTGTTTCAATGGAGTATTCTGGCAGGAGATGAAAACACACCATGCAGGGTTAGGGTAAGGTGACACAAAAGTGGGAACAAAATTCAGAAAAGGCAAGTGTTTTGGAGAAGGAGGGATACAAACAGGACAAATATGGCATCTATGTTCAGAAGGAACAGGAGAAAATTGGCTACAATGCAATGAGGGAAAGGCAGGAAGCTGCTGTTGTGTGCTGCCAACACATGCAAACATGGCTGGTGAATGGAAAGTTATAACATACATTATTCATCAGGGCAAACTTAATTTTTAATGAAAGAATATTTCTATGCCTACCTCACAAGAAATGTGTGAAGATCTTTGGGGACTCATGTTTTGTGGTTTTGGTTATTCACATGGGCATTGTGGGAGAGCAAAGCACAGGAAAGCAGCACGCTATTTGAAAGCAGACTTCATACCGAGGCAAGGTAAATTTCTCCATCCCCAAGAGGTTTTATATCTCAAAATCTAAAGAACTTTGCTCTGTCTTTCAAAAATTCAGGGAAATCCTACAAGTTTCTTCCTTTCTGTCCCAACTGGACAGTTAAGAGTCTTTCTCTGGATATGGTCTTTGAGAATATTATTGTTACTATTATTTTACTTTGAGAATATTATTGTTACTATTACTGTTACTATTAAAACTTCTTTCAAATTAAAAAAAAAACCAACAAACCAAACAACAAAACTGATGAATATTTAGTAAGTATAATACAAGTGATTTGCTGCACCAGTGCTAGATATGTTTAATAATTTTAAGAAACAGTAAAGAAACATGCAGGGACAACGTTTAAAAGCAATTTGTCTGTGATCTTTCCTGAGTACCTGTCAATACAAGCAAACTGAATTTTAGCCTGTCAAGTACTCTTTGACCTATCATTCATGTCTTTCAATTTCCAAAACATACACATTAGTTGTCACTCTTCTTCAGTGAATGCACTCCTCTGAGCTTGCCTAGTCCTCAGCTTCTTCTCACAAGAGCAGCTGATGAAGTGTTGGACCAGGGACTCTGGGTAGTGTGTTTTAAGAAGGAAGTTTGAGATCCATGTTTCATACAGGTTACACTATAGCACTGAGACTGGATGTTCAGGTGTTTGGTGGAGGTCAGGACGCCAGGAATATTTTCGAGGGAGTGAAAATATTGGCAACTGACATGGGTCAGAAACTGAATTCTCAGAGGCTCCTGGCTGAAACACGAAACGGTTGCAGAAAAAAAAAGAAACTGTTTTGCTTCTCTGAAGCAATTGGTTAAATCCTCGTGTTCAGTGAGGATACATGCCTGCACTGAACAAAGACAGCCAAAAGTAGATAGTTACCATTGCCAGCTTTGGCATCAGAAACACGCCAGCAATGGTAATAAAGTAGAGAAGAAAACTTATCCTCCGGAAAAGACAGTACAGTAGTAGGTCAATGCATTTAGATGACAACCAACATGTGAGAAAAATTGTTTAGGCACTGAAGCAAAAGGATGAGCAATTTTTTTCGCAGTGCTTGCATAACTTTCTTGGGTTTGAAACGCGGTAACTGTTGATTTCCATCACTAGTTCATAGCCTTATTTCCGGTATAATTTCTTCTTTAAACTTCCCAGAGTTCAATGTTACCTTATTATGCATTGTCTGTTCATAAACCTGTGTGGTGCACCTCTTTAGATTTCCCATTTCATCTGATCAGAGCTGCTGTAGTGTTTCAAGCATTGCTTTGTTTTGCGTGAAGCAATTTGCAACTCTTTCTTGAGAAACATGTTTTTGTTGTGATACAAGAGTATCCCACTTTGAATTTCTTTTTCAGTTCTCCATTTTTTCTGTTTCTTTTTTAAGTGCTAGTTTCTTTGGCTAAGATGGAACCGAAAGCATAATTCCGATTTTTTTTTCTTATGTTATTTCAGAGTTCATTAAAAATAGATTTCTCTGCTATGAATGTCTATTTAATACAGTTTTCTAGCTGAAGTCTGCTATGATGGTACTCATATAGTGTTTGAGACACCTTCTGAAATTACAAAGAGGTCAGAAATAGTACAGGGACCACGCTTTTGGCCAGAGTGGCTCGATGGATATTGGCTCCTACTGGCATCTACATTTGGCTTGCTAATTCCTGAGTTGTTTTAATGGGCATCCTGTACACATATTTTTGCAGAAAACTAGATATAGGACTTTTTTTTAAGTAGCCAGTTTATTTAATGAAGTCACCTACTCTAATTATCACATAGCATACTAGAATGTTACATTGTATTTTTTAAAAGTGTCAGAATCCATTTTAATGGAGAAATGCAGGACTACCCATTTGGTGGATTTTGTACCTTCTCAATACAAACTTCTCTGGTAACCTGAGGTGCTGCTGTAGCATTAAATAGAAACTTCATTTATCCACTGTGGAAAGAGAGACTGAAAATAGACGACTGCAAAGATATAATCTACAGGTTTAAAACTAGCATGAGTGTAAAAGTCCACCATAAAAATAGCTTGCACACAAGTGAACATACAAGTTAGTTTTGCACTCCTCAAAATGCTGAAGGATTAAAATTTCTGCACCCCTGTGACTGACAGCCAGCTACTTTGCTGGTGCTTTGCTCAGGCAAACTCCATCACTGACTATCTGTAAGAAAATCTTGGGATTCATTTACTGCTCCATTTCCACCAAAGTAGATACCTGGGTTCATAAAACTGTCTGCTGTGTAATAATTTCTGCAATATAAGACAAAACCACCATTGTGGTTAATCCATTGCACAACAGGATCCTGGGAAGTATTCATGAATCTCCTGCAAACTGCTTAAATAATAACTTTGTTACAAGCATCATATGTTTATAATCTTGTTATGATATGAGGCCTTATACAGCTGGTTTTTTACAATACTTTTGTAGCCAGTTTAAAGCCATCTGGTGCATGTACTGCCAGGTATATGTGATTTTGTTGTTGTTGTGACTACATATGCACCCTCAGCACTCTCATGGTATTTTCTCAGTGTATGACAGTACAGTTGAAGTTAAATAATGTCATTATTTATTTGTTACTGTCATGTCATTATTTATTTGTACATGGTGACTACATATGATGTTCCTGATAGCCACATGTGAGAATTGCTGTTTTAGTTCGCCATGTCTTCACATTCAGATCCTGAAAATTATATAAAAATGTTGGATTGGTCTCCAAATAAGCCAAAGACTGATATGCAGCTTTGGATCTCCTCTAATGTCATAACTTCTAGTGCGCTTTTATAAAGCCCAAGTCTTTAAATATAATTCTAATAAGTAGTTATAAGAACATATGATTTTTATCTTTTCATTACTTGGCAAAAAGTTTGCATTTGAAGATCATCTTATTAAAAGACCAATGGTATATGGATTAAAAAGATTAGAGGTTTTACCTGTATTTTGCCATTTATTAATTAAAGGCCATAATTTGCTTATAGTTTACTTTTTTAATACCATGTTATGATTGGATCACTCTAGTATTTAGAAGCTGCAACCAAAATCAAGGCTGCAATACCTTGAATTTTGAAAAACCACATAGAAAAAGGAAGCTTCTGCTTGGCAATTGAAATTAAAGAATCCTCAGAGAGCAGGGAGGGAAAGAAGGACCTTTCCTGACTGACTTAATTATTTTTCTGTGGCAGAATGACTTGTTTAAGGCCATAGAAGAATTAAATTTCTGTATTGGTGAGCAGGTGGAAAAAAAACAGAGGCTGTTTAATCTGCGCATTCATGTGCAGTATATTTTACTAATTTCCTAAGGAAATAAGTCTTCTGTGACCATGTTTGTGACTTTCCCTCACTTTTTTCCCCTCTCCACCCATTAATTTTGGCCCAACTGATTAATAAAAACAAATCTGAAAGAGGAATGAAAGTCTTAAACAGGTTTGTCTTTCTATGAATTTTGTGGAAGCAAATGCCAGGAGAAGGGAAGAAGAAACCTGCACGGTCTGTCTACAGTAAAGCTGCAGCTCGAGTTCACATTCACAAGACAGCACTACACACATTCCAACAATGGGAAAACTTATAGGATATCAAATCAGCTCTCTTCCTATTTTGCTATAAGGCTCTGGAGCTGTCCATGCAACATATACTAGTTTATTTGACACCAATGTGGAGTGAAATAGGACGTGTTCTTCGGGAGAAGTCCTGGAGCAAAAGTGAGGATACTTTCCTGCAGCTTCAGGACTTGCAAGACAATGAAGACAAACTGAAGGCTGGTTTGCTCAGAGATGGTGTTATTTTTTGGTGCAGATCATAGAGGCAGCATAGATGTAATCAAAGCAAAACTCACACTCTTTAAACAAAAGATGCTGATTACAGGAAAGCTGGGCATATGTGTAGATGTGTCAGTTAGAGACATGTTTTAGTGATGGAATTAGGGTTAATGGTCAGACTCAATCTTAAAGGTCTTTTCCAACCTAAATGATCCTATGATTCTGATTGTGGAACCATTTGTTTAGTGATAATGTTATGGTAGGGAGGAGAAATTCCTTGGGGAGGGCTTTGGAAACCTTTCTCTTAAACTCTAAGTTACTGGATTGTTTCTTTTTAGGAAGGAATTGGTACATCTTGAATCTTTTATTTAATGCTGATTTTCCTTCATATGGTCTGTTTCTGTTAAGAACTACCTGTCTGTAGTGTGTCATGGTAAGCAGCATGTAGATCAATGCCATGTGTTAAAGCTGGAAAGTTTCTTCACTATTTTTTTTTTCCCTTTGGTTTGAGGCAGCTTGTATTAAATACTTTACCCCTCTCCTTTTTTCTCAGTTGTATGGTTAGGAATTGCTTTACTACCTGTGCATCCTGTGGTAGTGTTTAATATTAGTTGGACATGTGGCCGTCCATACTTCCCTGAAATCTAAAGTTGGTTTTCATCGATGGGGATTTCCTGGGTGCTCACATGCCTTTCTCTTGTATCTTCTCTCCAGATACACATCTTGGGTAATCACACCAGTGGTTTGGTATAAGCTGTGCAGTTTAACTTCCTTAATTATGAGACCATTTGGCCACTGTCAAGACATTTGCTCAATTATCTTGCAGTGAATTTGAACACAAGTGTCAAACATCATTGGCTATTAAGTTCATGTAATTTATCATTCCTTCTAAGGAATTCTATCTTGCTATTCCTGACCGAAGAGTTTTTCAGTATACTGGGCAGAGTTTTCAACCTCAACATAAGCAATTTACATCTATTCTTTTTTTCTTCCTTATTGATGTGGAAGAAATTATGTGTCCTTATAATTAAAAACATCAAACATATTCACTACCAGCTGAATTTTGTTAGACTAAGTAAAACTCTTCTCAAATGATAGAATCTTAATTCGTCTGATCTTTCTCATAACTCTGTCCATGCTTTTTTTTTTTTTGTAGGAAGATTAATTTAAACTGGTGGATAGAACTGCAGATAATATTCCTGAATATAGCTTCCCAGGGCTTTGTATTATCACAACTACCTGCTTCTGGAAATTCCTCATGTAGCCTATGAAAGGTTATGCATCCTATGTCTGCTTCATGATGGTTGTTAACAAGCCTGCTGTGATTACTCGGTTTTATTTGAAGGGTATTTTGGTGAGCTTTCTGCTTCCTTAATAATGTTACTGAAGTTTCTTGCAGCTAATGTTTACTTGACTGGAGGCATCCTGTCTAGGCCATATGGAATGAAAGCTTTCAGGCTCACCTCTAGGTATTAGGGATGGGCCTTGTATATTCCAGCTACTTTTCCGAAGAGGTGAAGTGTGTTAAGTGTACACAAGGCAAAGAGTGTCTGTCCTTTGCCTCAAATCTTTATCCATTTTAGCACTGTAAAGAGCTTAGTCTTCATGAAGTCGAGGGAAATTTACTTAAATCCATTTGAGAGTGCAGCACCATATACATTTCAACAGGCATCAGTGCTGACTTCAGCAACTCCTGTCCTGCCCTCTGGCCACAACTCCAACTTTTGAGCAGGCCTGCAACGTTTTGGTGGGATTTTTGTTTGTTTTTTGCTTTTGTTTTTAGTGGTCTTTTTGTTGCTTTTGTTTTGGGGTTTTTGGGTAGCTTTTTTTTTTTTTTTTTGATTCTACATTTATTCCATGTTCTACTTCAGTATTGCCTCACAATGGTTTGAGCCAGCAAAAAGTGAACAAGTGCATGGGAAAAGATGCAGGACAAGGACCAGGCAAAGCTCACCCACATCACCACTGTGAGAAGTGTCTGTTAAATCATTAATTTCAGTCATCACCACCCCTAATGGGGCTGCAGAGCTGTATGAAAGACACTATATGAGGAATATGTGAAATGAAACCAAGTCCTTCACTGGAAGCATTTATACTTGGCTTAAGAGGTATGAGCTGAAGCAACAGACTTATGCTGAAACTCCTAATCCAGAGCAGGTATATTTGAGTATAAAATTGTTCACGGCTATGTTCTATTCTTACCTCAACGGTGAAATAAGCAAATATGACACTATCCTAAATTAAAAGCATTTACGTCCCATAGGTTATGTAGAGCGAGATGAAAACCTCGGTATTGTTCGAGAGTAGCCGGACCTGCGAGTTCAGAGCTGCTGTACCGTAGCCTAGAACACCAAAACGAGAAAAATCCCATTTGCAAACAGACGAAGCCTACTACAGATCAGGCAGTATTTGGACAACAAAATGGCTGTGGTTGTGGCTGTAGGTGATCAACAGGAGCGCAGCTGGAAGTAGGGGAGCAGGGGAGCTCCAGCCCCGCACTCCGGGTCCGGTTCGCGGTCGCGCAGGGGCCGCGCCGCAGCTACCGGGAGCCCGTCCCAGGGACTTACTGCGGGCGCTGCGAGACGCCGGGCGCGCAGCCCTGAGGCGCACACGGCCGGCGGCTGCGCCTTCCCGGCGGGGCTCCTCGGCCGCCGGCCCCGCTCCGCTCCGCCGGCCGGGCCGGTGCCGGAGG